>APFE031580177.1:0-17036 GCA_000404065.3 Pinus taeda | reverse complement strand
AATATATTTTTCGGGCAACATGGCACACTAATGCAGTGAGTTAGCCCGAACTGTGTATGCGAACAATGCACAGGTCGATTAATATTCAAATATTTCATGCCTTTCACCAGAGCCTACAATGCCAAACATGTGTGTAACCAAGGCTACCTAGCCTCCACCATCGTATGTTTTACGCGACAAGTTATTCGAGAGCTCTTCCAAGATTTTAAATTCATTTCCATAAGACATACACTCCAAACGAGACATTTTGTGGTTAGTCATGATAAGTATGAAGAGATTCAAAACTGATTGCAAGGAGTGAGCCTGTCATTCGACGCTCCTTCTAGCGCAATAAATTTTTATAGTGTTGGTCCTTCCGATATTCAGGGGATCTCCCGGGTATGAAGTCCCAAAATGATCTCATATCATTCGGTGTAGGAGTCCCATCTGGTATGATGGCCCAATTTCCATCATCATAAAGATATGCCTTAACTCTTCCTTGGTAGCACATGACAGTGGTTTTCTTAGTCTTCAAACAGTAGGGTTCACATGCCTGGTGAGTGCTTAGTGTCGCTTGTGTCAATTTTATTTCACTATAGAGGGAGAGGTTGAAAATGGGTCTCAAGATGAAAGGGAATAGTCCCAACTCTGTTAGAGACCCACAACACAACAAGACATGCACATCTTCCAGCTGAGTAGTCCACATAGATGTGGCAATCACAAACACAAGGCGAGTTGATAGCACATACAACAAAAAATGGAATAGCCCACACGAATGCGACGGTTTTTATAACAAGTTTATTAGAATGAATCTATTGAGTGTCCAATGGAATAGTCCACATGGGAGAGACAACATTAACAACTAATACAACACATTTCTGAAAAAAATCGAAATAGTTCAACTGCCTTAATACAGGCTAAAGCAACATGCATCACAAGTGTCCAAAGAAGAATCTTACAAACAAATACAATACATGTGTGAAAACTTGTTGGCCTATTAATAGGCTTCTAAATTAAGCAAATGTTCCAGGACACATATGTACACCATTCTATGA
Organism: Pinus taeda; assembly: GCA_000404065.3. Taxonomy (NCBI): domain Eukaryota; kingdom Viridiplantae; phylum Streptophyta; class Pinopsida; order Pinales; family Pinaceae; genus Pinus; species Pinus taeda. The sequence goes on along the minus strand of APFE031580177.1, from coordinate 16,002 downwards.
CTAACCCCAATAGCAGGGCATTGGAGCCACTGCTTACTCCTCAAAGAAAAGACTACAAAGTCTTAAGGATATGTGGGATGACCAAAGGTGAAAATTATTTTTCATGTACAAATGAGGGGTATATATAGCCAAGGGTGGAACTGACACTTGTGGCTCTTTGACTTCCCTCATGACTATTTGAATTACATGACTCTTCAATCTACATGACCCTTTAACTTCATTTGTGTGTCTCTTTGACTTCCACATTACATTACATTTATTACATAGTATTACCCAAAATAAATATGTGGCCGAGGCGACTCATAAGACAACACAACATGACATTGCTAGTATTTGTGGCTTGATGGGGTCTAACCCAAGCTCAACGTTAGCTGCACCAACCAACAAAACCATAATTACTGGCCCTTTCGGCAAAAACCCACATAGCGTAGGCTGCAATCTCACTTGAAGTAGTATTAGGGGATAACCGAGCCAGGATTCGGCATCCAAAGGTCAATGTGATAGGTTTTTGTGGTTCTCAAGGCTTATTTCTATCTTTGAGAAACTTAACCCTTTTGAAACAAATAATTACAGTAATTTACTTAAACAACTTCTAGATCTTCATAAAGGCCTTTGATCATTCATAACATGCATAAATAGTATTGAGATACTCCTTTTGCGCACCAGATAAGAACTGATTCATATAAATTTCAACATAGAGCAAAAATGAAAATCCTCACAAAAGTAAGAAATAATACACAGATACACATGAAATGTCTCAAAATTGTATTTATTAGGTATAATCATTCTAGTGCAAATTTCCTTTCCTTGCACATTAAGCTACAGGGGCCCACTGACTCAGCCTGCAGACATGCCAAGGTCTCTGCACACTCAATTGTAGGAGCCTTCCACTTTGCCTAAGTACATGAAACAAATATTTCCTCCCTTAGCTTACTTTCCCTTACAAATATTTCTATCTTAGTTACTTCTCTAAAATCACTATGACTCATCTCTGCATAGAATTTCATTTATAATGTCATGGTCCATGGACCATGGGCTGGTCTCAGAACCTCCTTATCCCTTACCCACCAAAGTGACTAAAGCCACTTTGGCTCATACTATCTTTGCACTCGACTTCCAAATTTCATGGCTACTTTACATTTTATACAAAATTTAACACAAAATTTGATTAAAGCAATACCCAAGGGACCCCATCCCAACAGCCCCTCAACGCAACTAGGTCACTCATCCTTGAGTAACTCAACGGGTGTTGCAATCTTTACATGGAGTTTGTGAAACTACATCTTCAGAACTTGCAAATTAGTTGTGCCCTACATAGTTGCCTTCTCTACTTCATCGAAGATATTCTTTATAGTAGGGCCTCCCACCACGAGGCCCATTATTCTCTATGTATTTTGGATGCCTTTTGAATTGGTCTAAACTGACAGAGTGAGTTGGTTTTCCTCGTCCGTCAAATGATGTGTTTTGGCCCGCAAGATGGCCTCTTTCCATTATAACTTTTGAATTTTTGTTTGCAGCTTATTTGCTTCCTGTAAGTGTCTGAAGTGCTAGACTGGTGTGAAAGTGTGCACGCTCGACCTTATTTCATCAAACTGCTACTTCTTCTCCCTAATGTTAGTGCCGATCTTCTGCAAAGTGGGATCCTCCTGCTGAGTTTTCTAGAGTTCCATGGCCTACTCGAATAAGTCTGTGCAGTCCTTGACTGCTCCGTCTAATGTCACCATCCCTTCCTTAATCGCTGGTCCACACTGCTCCTAGACCTCTGGTGGAGTTTTCAGTTGCAACTTCAATGCCAGCTCCATAATTTGTAGCTGGAGTTCAAATCAGACACGACCAATTTTGTCCTTTGAGTCTGTGATCACTGTAGCCAACTATTGAATCTTTTATGTTGATTCTTCTTCTGTGGGAATGTTGATGTTTGGTAGCCCATTCCATATGTGTGTAATTATTTCTTCCAACTGCTCACTGCACATGGCCATTTGTTATTTCTCTTTCAATGCTTGTGCTTTTTCCATGAATATATGCTGGTTGTTGACCTAACTGATCATCAGCAACGCACACTCCCTAACCCTTAGCTCATCGGATATGCATTGATGCAATTTGTGGATGGTCTGGATAGGGAGTGTTGCAAGATTAAAATATACATCCTTGAACTGTGACAATTGGGTGTTTTCTTCCTCTCATTGGGCGCATAGGGTCCCAGCTGGAAATCGAATGACTTTGAGATTTGATTATGATATATATCTATTACGGTAGTGCTTACTTACTATAGGCTCACTTGAATCCAACTCTCCTAGCCAATGCTCACTTGTAGTCACCTCATCTGGATCTGCAGATCCCGCAAATCCTTCAACACATTTACCTATGCCTGTTGGTACTACTTCTCAAGCTACGCCCATGGTTGTTTCATTGTTTCACAGAAATTGTCTCCAATCTCATCAAAGAACCCCTCCGTGATGACCAGTCGATCCACCTAGGAGAATCTGGTAGACTTTTCCTTCTACCTTGGTCTTAAAGTTATCTTCTTTGATTGCCTCTTTACTTTAAAGGGAGTGCCCTATTCCTCAACCCCGCCTCCTTCAACATTGAACTCCTTCTAGTCCTCGGTGTGGTGAGAAGAAGACTCCTCAACTTCTATTGTGCTCTCCTTGGCCACCAATTATTTATTAGCAAATGCCTTACCAACAACTTCTTTTTCAGTATTGTACTTCTACTACGTAACGTTCTCCCAAGCTATAGCCTGGTCTGCTTCATTCTACTTCTGTGCTATTGTGGTATCCTCGAAGAAAATTTGTTGCACCTTGGTTGTGCCCATGCCCATATCTATTGGGCATAGCCACTCCCCTAGCCATTTCCCAACAATCTCTTGTACATCTACCTCCCCCAACATGTCGGGTCACTTAACGCACGCCTTCTTTGGGTCTCCTCTCGAGCGGATAGAAACATTGTGAAAGTCCACCTTGAACTCTACATACAACTCCAACTATTCTTATAGAGTCAGTGACAACCTCGACCTCTAGCTAATCACCATGTAAAGATCCATGTCTACAAGCACCCAAAACATTTTGGTTTCCATGACCCGCGCTCCATCCTTGGTTGCCGAGAGCAAAGTGAACTTCGCTCCCTCCGGAAGGGTTGGGTCTTGTGGAGGAAACTGGTTGTTCTCCAGCATCCTCCATGCTACCAGTATCATTAGCAGCAATAACTAGGCATAATGGAATTCCTTGCCCTCATCCTCGGATTCGTGACAGTCTGCCAAAAACTCCTTATAGATGTAATGCACCCAGTTGTACTAGACACCTTTAGCACATTGTGCAGATAATGAAATCAATGGCTTCAGAACCTCATCCACGCGACACTTCCGTATGATATTGTAGGCCAAGGTCTTCATGGACAACTAGACATTTTGTCTATAATAGAGTAGATGGAATATCTGTGCGACTTCTTCACCAGGCTGAACTCGCCTTTCATTTGGTTCACGTGTTTCTTTTCTTTCGCTTTTCCTACACATGGCTCTCTTGGATCGACACTTTGATAAGGCATCATGTTAATCCGGTGGATCATCATGTCAGTAATAGGGATGGGTTCTCCCAGCTAGAGACACCCATCATGAACCAGGGTGAGCATTTATCTAATACATAGAGTCTTTATATTCATCTACTTGAAATGCAACACCGAGGGCATGTTCAACAGACCTACTTGCTGAAGTCTCATGACCCAATTCAATGACATAAGTCGTGTGACTATCATTTTCTCATAGTAAATTTCACCAAATCCTTATTCGGTGCAAGCTGAGGGAACTTCTCATGGTCTTCCAAGTCCCAGTCCTCCATCTTGAGCAATGGAATGTGCCTTAATAGTGCACCCTCAAACACCACCTTCTCTGGTAGCAGTGGTGTAGAAACCATGAATTTGGTGGTATTCAGGTCATTAGGAACCCTAAATTTGAATTTTCAAGGTGGGATATACTTCGGGAGCTGATTCATAGGCTCACCCTCTTTGGAATCCATCTGCTAGATGCCTCTGCGAAGCTCTTCTTGATTGAGGTTAGGGCCCTCATGTGATTGCTATGATTTATCCATTTTCCTGTTTTGGAAAATCTATGTGGGGTTTTTCCACCATGATGGCCTCACTAGAATGGACTGTGGTTTATTTTTCTTCTTATCGGTTGCATATGGTTTAGTCCTAGGTGACCTTGGCACCTTAAGTACAAAGGGTGTTGTTTCCATTGTAGATATGACTTCAGGGGGAGCAACTTCAAAGACTACGACTTCAGACATTGTGGCTTCAAAACTTATAGCTTCTACGGGCAAGTTGTACTCATTCTTTCTAGGAAGAACTTATGAAACGTTTTAGACACATTACCTAACCTTTGTGATGAGAAAATATCTTCCCAATTGGGCTCGGGCATAGAATTCAGTTCTTGGTGCAACACAAGGTGAGAAAGCTCACAATTAATTTTCTGAGAGCAAATTGTTCTAATGCAGGGTGGCATGCCATATTTATAGGTGATTTTAAATTTGAATCCGACTGTTCCCTCCAAAACACCATCATCAGTGCTCCTTTTGGAGAAGATTGGTAAAGACTTTCCCAATAATTTCATACTGCCCCCTCCACCTATCAGAAAATTTACTGTCCAATCATCTACAATATCTTCAATGACTAATTTTTGTGTGGTCTGCATGGCACCGCTCCCCATAGCACAATTACCTTGGCACAACTTGCATTGGTGCCTTGTTTTCATATAGTCATTATGCAGGGGTGAGATCATCCTTGCACAACTTCAACCTGCTTCCATTAATTTTACCTAGGAACATTTCTCGATTCATCTTCATGAGCTAAACTACGTCACCATCTGTAATTTCTTTGATGATATATGGCCCCAACCAATGCATTTGAAATTTTCCATGGAATTTCATGAATTTTCTATCATAAAGTGACAATAAATCATTCACTAGAACTTTTCATGCTTCTTTTGCACCTGTCTTTGAAATCCTTTGAGAAACCTATCTTCCTCCAATTCTACGAGCTGCGTGGGATGCTCCTCCATAGTATTGCGATTAGCCACATCGGTTAGTGCTACAATCTGTAAACACGACACAATATACTCCATGGGCATCACAACCTCTATCCCATAGCCGAACCTTAAAGGAGTTTGGCCTATCAACATTTTACACATTGTCCTATATGCCCAGAGGACTGCAAGTATGCATACATCCCAATCATTCCTTTTCATGTTTCATACCTTCATCAATACTTTCCAGCATATCATTGAATGCTTCATCCATACAATTAGCTTGAGGATGATAGGGCATGACCTTCTGGTGATAAACTCAAAATTCATCCAGCATCGCAACAATATTTTTGTTTAAGGAATGCGTACCCTTGTTGCCCATCAATATCTTCAGGAAACCAGACTGACTTAAGACAATCTCGAAAGGAAATTCGTAGTTGTAGCATCAAACCAGTCTTTGATCAGTTTTTCTTCTTACCATCACATCAAATACTCGGTTGGAGTAATAATGTATCACATGCCCGTCTTTTTCCCTGGTGGCTATTGTTGAAAATAGAAACAAGAAATGTTAAGAATAGAATTGCTAAAAATAGCACTACTATAAATAGCAGTTCAGCCAGTGTTCTTAGCAACAATTGATGGGAAAATGGAAGTGCTAAAAATGGCATTGTATGAAAAGCATTTCGAGATACCTTCCTATTTTAGTTAGTCCCTAAACTAAAATAGTGAAGTAAAATTCGAATTTGATCTTAGTAGCAGTTTTTAAAATAATTAATTAATTCATCTTGAGTTAATTAGTTAAGGAAAATGAAACTTGAAGTCTATGTGGGGACATGCAACAGTTTCTCCATTAATTGAGGAATTTATCCATAGATAAGGATGAGTTGTAATATTGGGTTGTAATTAGTTGACTTAGTTAACTAAGACAAGTCCAGTTAGATTAATTCAAACAGTTTGTTGAATTAATGTAAGTTTAGTTAGTTAATTATTGCATGCATGTAACTACTTCACTTTAGATAACTGAGATTCTCTCATAAATAACTCATTTATGTCAGTTCAGACAGAGACCCAGGTTAGATTAGATGGAGGGGCAGTGTACTACCCGTTGCTAGAATATTCCATTGTGAATATCCCTTGCATGTAGAAGGAATTCTTTCCTTGAGGATTGCACAGTTACTTCTTCAGGTTTAGTGAGTGTGATGAGGCCAATTCACACATGTGACATCATTGGACCCCAAGAAAAATTATGCAAGGAAATAGGAAGCTTCAAGGGATTGAGGAGGACATATGTAGTGTCTATTCAGTCTTTGAGCTGTATTGTTTGATTGTAGAGAGAGCAGGATAGCTTGAGAGCTGATTCTTTTTGTAACCTGAACAAGATTTCCACTTGTATGATAATATAGAGTTGGGGTTTTAGGCTGAGACTTTCCCTGTGATATTTCTTTTGTGTTATGTGTGATTGATTTTTCTTTCTCAGTTATTTGTGTTCTCTTGATCTTGCTCAGTTCGATTAAGCTTCCCCAAAGTGTTGTAGAAGTAGATCTTGTATTGTGTTTTAGTATATTGCATAATCTGTTGATGTATAGTGGGAATTTCTACATGGTATCAGACAAAGGGTGATTAAGGCAAAGAATAGTATACGAGAAGGAGAAATTCGAAGTTTGGTTCCTAAATATAGAAATCGAGTTCTTATCACATCTCTATTTCACCTATGGCATTCAGTGGTTCAAGACTCGAGATTTCCCTTGATGGAAGCTCAAATTATATAGCCTAGAAGGATCACATGGAGGTAGTATTAGAGGATAATGGTTTAAAAGACTTCATTGATCAAGGATTCCCCAAGCTGACTGATATTACTCAACTGGCGAAATGAAAAAAATATGTGGCTAGAGCAAGAAGAATCCTACTGGAGGGAGTTCGAGACCACATTGTCTCGAGCCTCAATGGGAAGGAGACACCATTTTCGATGTGGAAAACATTGAAAGATTTATATTAGAACAACAACAATCAGAGGAAATTGACACTGAAAGGCAAGCATTGTAAGATCAAGTGTAAAAAGGGTGACACAATCTCTACATATATGAACAAGCTCACCACCTGCAGGGATGAATTTGGAAGTTTAGGGATCACTACCGTTGATGATGACATGGTGAGTCTTGCACTTCTCGATCTTCCTAAGAGATGGCATAACTACTAGGACTCAGTTAATGGAAGAGAAAAAATACTATATTGGGAACGACTTTTGTCGGATCTGATGTAGGAGGAAATAAGAAGAGGCACTAGATATGGATCCTCATCGAAGCAAGATGATGAGGAAAATCCAACCTTAGCAAGTAAGGCAAGGAAAGGGAAAGAGAAGGCATCCCATCCCAAATCTGGCTCTTCCCATGGTGGGAAGAAGATTGAGAAATTGAAAGTGTGATGCTTTGATTGTCATGAAGTGGGCCATTATGCTACGAATTTTCCACAGAAGAAATCCAAGAAGGGTTCCTCAAAGGGATCTGATGGTGAGGCACTGGCCTCATAGTTTGAGATAGATTTCTCACTTATCGCATGCATGGTTTCATCCGTGGTGGGATGTTTGTGGTTCTTGGACAGTGGAGCTTCATTCCACATGTCAGGTGACAAGAATCTTTGCAGTACCTTGGAGGAGAAGGATCTCCAGATGTTGATCGAGATGGGCGATGATGGAAAGTATCGTGTTTCAGGTGAAGGTATGGTTGTGTTCTACAGGGAGCATGGACCTCCCCTCACCCTGACTGATGTAAATTATGTAATAGGTCTGAAGAAGAATATTGCGTCTATGGCTATGCTAGAAGATAAAGGTTACGATGTAGTCTTTAGTCAAGGAAAGGTATTCTTGAGGCATATCAGTACTGGATAAACAAAGTGAATAGGGATTCAAGTAAAGAATCTCTACAAGCTGGAGGTAGATGAATGTGCTACTTTGAGTTCCAAAGCTGAGATGGTGCAGAGGAAAGCTACTGGCGAGCTACGGCATAGAAGACTGGGCCACTTGCACCATGGAGCCCTGAACATCATGCAACAGATTTCTACCGATTACCCAAGGGAAAACTTGAGAAGATGACTACATGCGAAGGTTGTACCTTGGGTAAGTATGAATAAACTTCCTTTTCAGATTGAGATAGTAGAGTTGGAGCAATCCTAGAGTGAGTTCACTTAGCCTCCACAAATGTACTATGTTATTTTTATTGATGATTTTTCTCGTAGATGTTGGATCTACTTTATGCAAAATAAGGATCATACCTTCTTGAGGTTTTGTGAGTTTAAAGCCTTGACAGAGAAAGAATCTGGAAAGAAAATAAATGCCTTGCGTAGCGACAATGGTGGAGATTATGTCTCCCAATAGTTTAAAGACTTCTGTGCTATAGAAGGTATTAAACGGAAATTGACGGTACCCCATAACCCATAATAGAATGGGCTAGCCGAAAGGAAGAACAGATCAATTGTGGGAGCAGCTCGAGCGATGTTACATGATCAAAGCCTACCATTGCATTTGTGGGCTGAGGCATTCAATATAGCAATATACTTGCAGAACAGAAGCCTGCACCGTATACTGGGAATGAAGACACCTATGGAGGCCTATTCCAAGAAGTGACCTGATGTAAGTCACTTTTGAATATTTGGATCATCAGTTTACTGTTAGGCAACCAAAGATGCCAGGAAGAAGCTAGACCCAATAGCTGAGTTTGGAATACTTTTGGGGTACACGGATACACCCCACAACTATCAGGTGTACCTTCCTTTGACTTAGAGGATTGTGGTATGCAGGGATCTGAAGTTCGATGAGAATAAAGCCATGCACTTATCACTTGAGAGGGTGCTCGAGTTGCATGGAGATGAGGAACTTTCAGTCCCTAAGGATGAGGAGCCTCAGATTGATGCAGAGCAGCCAGATGTAGAGGATCCGCGGGTGGAGACATCCACTCATGTTGATACTTCTAGAGATGGGTGGAAATGCTCAAGGGAAGCTAATAGGTTGATGTTGGATGCACAGGAGAATGTGGGATAGCCATCTTTTCAGTGCAGACATAGGAGGTCACTCGAGCGGTACACTGGGTACATGGCCCTAGTTGGGGAGTGTGTAGATACGAAACCTTCTTCATTCGAAGGAGGCAGTGTAGCAACTAGTCTGGGTTGATGCAATGGTAGAGGAGTATGACTCTATCATTTGGAACAGTGTGTGGGATGTTGTCCCAAGGCCTTAGGGCAAGTCAGTGGTGAGTTCCAGATGGCTTTACAAGGTCAAATAGGTACCTGATGGTAGTGTTGAGAAACATAAGGGAAGGTTTGTTGCCCGGGGTTTGTCATAGGTCGAGGGGATCAACTACGATGAGACTTTTGCTCCTGTAGCAAGGGACTCATCGATTAGATCGATGTTCGCACTATCAACTTAGATGGGTGGAAGAGCCACCATATGGATGTGAAGACAACATTTCTCAATGGGAAGATTGAGGAGGAGGTGTACATTGAGCAGCCAGAAGGTTTTGAAACCTTCGATCATGAGTCGCATGTGTGCAGACTCAAGAGGGCTCTCTATAGGCTGAAACAAGCACCCCATGCTTGGTACACCAGGATCAACAACTATTTCACCTTTTTGGGCTTCACCAAGAGTGAGGCAGATGCGAACCTTTACCACATCATGGTAGAAGGTAAACCATTGATCATTGTTCTCTATGTCGATGATCTGATTTTGACAGGTAATGGTTAGCTGATACAGTCTTGCAAGGAGGACCTTGCAAGAGAGCTTGAGATGAAGGACATGGGCCTTATGCACTACTTTCTAGGAATCAAGGTGTGGCAAAAAGATGGAGAAGTATTTGTGTCTCAAGGCAAGTATGCCAATGAGATACTCAGGCGCTTTCACATGAAGAAGTGCAAGCCCATGCAAACTCCTCTAGTTGGGAACCAGAGGAAGGAGGATGCTACTTCAACTGAGGTAGTAGCTGCTACTATTTATTGGTAGTTGGTGGGTTGACTTATGTATTTGGTGAAAACATGACCTAACTTATGCTTTACGGTGAACCAGCTGAGTCAAGCTATGGTTTAGCCTACCAAGTTGTTTTTGAAGGCAGCGAAGCATGTGCTAAGATACCTCAGAGGCCCATCTCAATTCGGATTTTGGTACAGACAAACAGAGGGAGTGAAGATTCAGGGTTTCATAGATGTGGATTGGGTAGGGAGTCCATAAAACCAGAAGAGCATTTTTGGACGAATCTTCAACCTTGGTTTAGCTGCAGTTTCTTATTACAACAAGAAACAGAGGTCAGTTGCACTTAGCTCAGCAGAGGCTGAATACATGGCTACCAATCAGGCTGCATGTGAGGCCATTTGGATTTAGAAGATTCAAGTGGGATTGTTTGGTCAGATGATGGATCCTACTGTGATCTACTGCGATAACCAGAGTTGTATCAAACATTTGGAGAATCTAGTTTTTCATGACATGTCCAAGCACATAGATATCCGGTAACACCATCTTCGAGACTATGTGGTCAAGTGGATGTTGTTACTGTATGTTTCGACCGAGGAAAACGATGTAGATATCTTGAGTAAGGAATTATCAAGATGCATGTTTGAGTTCCACAGAGACAGGATTGGGGTTACTGATAATCCTTTCTTGTTGACAGGGAGTGTTGGAAATAGCAACAAGAAATGCTAAAAATAGAACTTCTAAAAATAGCACTTCTATAAATAACAGTTTAGCTAGTGTTGATCTTAGCAGCAATGGATGGAAAAATGGAAGTGCTAAAAATAACATTCTATAAATAGCATTTCGGGATAACTTCTTATTTTAGTTAATCCGTAAACTAAAATAGTGAAGTAAAATTTGAATTTGATCTTAGCAACAGTTTGTAAAATAATTAATTAATTCATGTTGAGTTAATTAGTTGAGGAAAATGAAACTTGAAGTCTATGTGGGGACATGTAATAGTTTCTCCATTAATTGAGGAATTTATCCATTAGTTAAAGAAATAAGGATGAGTTGTAATATTGAGTTGTAATTAGTTGACTTAGTTAATTGAGTCAAGTCCAATTAGATTAATTCAAACAGTGCGTTGAATTAATGTAAGTTCAATTAGTTAATGCTTGCATCAATGTAACTACTTCACTTCATATAACTGAGTATTCTCTCATAAATAACTCATGCATGTTAGTTCAGACAGAGACCCAATTGAGATCAGATGGAGGGGTAGTGTACTATCAGTCGCTAGAGTATTCCATTGTGAATATTCCTTGCATGCAGAAGGAGTTCTTTCCTTAAGGATTGTGCAGTTACTTCTTCCAGTTTAGTGAGTGTGATGAGGCCAATTCACACATGTGACATCATTGGAACCTAAGAAAAAATGCGCAAGGAAATAGGAGGCTTAGAAGGCTTGAGAAGGATGTATACAGTGTCTATTCAGTCTGTGAGTTGTATTGTTTGATTGTAGAGAGAGCAGGATAGCTTGAGAGATAATTATTTTTGTTACTTGAACAAGATTTTCCTCTTGTATGATAATACAGAGTTGGGTTTTAGGCTGAGGCCTCCCCTGTGATATTTCTTCTGTGTTATGTTTGATTGATTTCTCTTTCTCAGTTATATGTGTTCTCCTGATCTTGCTCAATTCGATTAAGCTTTCGTAAAGTCTTGTAGAAGTAGATCTGATATTATGTTTTAGTATATTTCATAGTCTGTTGATCTACGGTGGGAATTCCTATAGCTATATCGAACCCACAAAGTCAATCGCCCATTTCTCAAACACCTGTAAATAAATATGTGGGTTTAATAGAAGTTCGTCCCTGCATAATGGCTTCCCCATCCTTTGACAGGCATCACAATCCCTTTGGTGCGCCTTAGAATCTTTATGCACCATTGGCCACAACAATCTTGTGTGCAGGATATTATGCATGATTTCTGTGCCAACATAGTGTCCTCCTTCCACTCCTCCATGTGCTTCGATGAGGATGCTAGATCGTTCAAACTATGGAACATATCGGCATATTATTTCATCAAAGTCAATCTTATACAGGTGTTCAGTGATCACAGAAATATCACCTACACAGGCCACCAATTCCTTTTTCTGTTGTGTAGAATATCCCTCCCGGGTTGTGCCAATGGTTAAAAATTGTATTATGTTAGGAAAGTAATCGTCTTCGACACGTACATCAAAGTGTTGTGCATCTGGCATCTTCTTCCAAACTAGTGGGTTCTCCGCTTGTGTCAATCCCTATACGTGATCAGTTCCTGCATTCAATCATCTGGGCTTCACAATCACCTCAAAGTTGTATTCTTGAAAAGGAAAACAAACCCCCGCCCGCTCCCCGCCCCCCCCCCCCCCCATCACAAGCTGTTGAGTAGGTACTTGAGGGAGGAGTGATTTGTATACATTTCGAAGTGCACGCATAACAAGTAATGTCTAACGTTTTGTAGCGCATAACCATTTCCAACCCTTTACGCTCTGTAGTTGAGTAGTTCTTCTCAGCCTTTCATAATTTACTGCCTAGGGATTTTTGAATCAGATCATCCATAGTATTGTGTGCCTCTTGTTGTTGACATTTCAAATCCCAATGTAGATGCATCTTTAGGATAGAAGTGATAGATTGAAAGAGGAGCTTACCAGCTAGAACAAAGAGATACGTAATGCTTAAAAACAAAAAACAAAAATCCACCTCATTTTCGAAAACTAAACCTAAGCCTACATGAGACTAATTACTCGACGAAAATATTTAATTTTATTATATTAAAAATAATTGTTTAATTTATTAAGTAAAAAATTTCTTTAATTTTTGTTTCCTTAAAGATTTAATTAAGGTGAAATTACACCCTTAACCCAAATTAATTTAATAAAACTTCAAATTATTTCTATAATTAATATCCCTTTCAATGAGAAACACTAAATTAATAAATTTTAATTATTATTATATTAATATTGATAAAAAATTTTAAAATTTTAAAATTAATTAATTTATAAGAATGTTAGTAATAAATGACTAAGTGTAATTTATTAATTAAATCCTGGGTTTCCTCCTTCAATCAAGATTGCGCTGGACAGCGCGTTGTTGTCCCTTCATCCAAGCAATCAGAGTGTAGCCTCAGGCCAGCCTCATCATCGAATGGCTGCGCAGACCTCTTAGGTAGCTCTAGCTGTGAGCGATCCCTTGATCCCTCGGGGAATTCGGTATCCTATAACCTTACCGAACGTCCTCTTCAGCTTTCCAAGACGACAAGCGAGCATTTTCCGGAGTCTTTGAGGGCTCCGAGAGCTCTGTTGCAGTGCTCAGACGTCGAAATGATTGCTGCGCCTCCTTCTCCCGTCATTTCTCCAGGTCTGAGCGATGAGGGAGGCTCTCTGGTACGTAACCCCTCTGCAGGCGATGATAGACCCCTAATTATCAGTTTGATCGATAAGGAATGTCCGCTGCTACGTAGCACCTCCGTAGGCGATGACAGAACCCTAAAAAGCCTGATATCTACGTCGTCCTCGCCAGATGAAGGTTGCGTAGTAATTAATGGTAGGCGTTCAGACTCTGAGCGGAATCAATCTCTCGGTTGCGGAAATCGTACAGTCGGGTCCAAGATTGCCAGCATGGACGGTGCGTGGAGCAGCGACAACCAAGCCGGATGCTCGGTTGATACGGTCAAGGTAAGTTCGCACGGTAATCGTGGTTTCCTTGATAGCATATGCGGTGGGGTTATTAACCGTAAAGGTAAGAGTCGGGACATAGGTATCCATGTTTTTAACAAGAATTTAGGTATGAATGAGAGCAGTAATATTATTAGCAGCAATATGGATTTAAATGATTATAGCATAAAAGATAGGAATATCAATTATAATAGTAGAGTTAATAAGTCTCACGAATTAAAAAACATTAATAAAGAGATTAATAAAGGTATTGTCAATGAGAATATTATGCTAGATAATAATATTTATAATAGTATAGTTAATTATTCGCACAAGTCTAGGAATAATAATGATAACATTATTAGAGAGATAGATAATGATAATATAATTCCTAATATTAATGAGTGTGTTAATAACAACAAGATTGATAATAATAATAGGATTCCTAGTGATAGCTGTAGCATTATTGATGATAATGCAGGTGAGTCAAATTTGACTTTAATATGTCCGGAGGGCAATGAGGGTCTTGGCAGTATTAGTGTGCAAGAGGACCTTTCCAAAAAGGTCTCTCCCCCCTCGTCTGCGCGGAATAGTAAGGTGGTTAACCTTTCTAGCTATTCCCTCTCCCCGTCTGTTTTTGGTCTTCTTAGCAAGGGCCTTAACTTTGCCCTTGCCCCTAGGAAAATCCCTGTAGATGACATTATTTGTGATGTGGAGCAGGGTATTAAAGATCTGCCTGATAATATCAAGGATACAATCAGACAAGATTGTGCTGTGGTCCTTAGGAAGGCTAAACCTCCTCGAAGGAACCTCGGCAAAGAGGAGATAGATGCCTTAAAGTCCTTAAACCAGAATGAGGACATTGTGGTCCTTAAAGCGGACAAAGGAGGGGCGACGGTCATCCTCAACAAAGAGGATTACCGAAACAAGATGTTAGATCATCTTCACAGCAGTGGCAGTTACAAAAAACTTGCCAAGAACCCTCTGAAGAAAATCTCCAAGGCAGTGGCTCTCGCTGTCAAGTCGAGCAGCTCAGTGGGGGCCCTGTCCCGTAAGCTCATTGAGAGCAACCCCATCGCTCCTATAATTTATGGGGTGCCTAAAATTCACAAGGAAGGGGTCCCTCTGAGGCCTATTGTCAACACCATCGGGGGTCCCACCTACCTTCTAGCCAAGTTCCTGGCTCTTAAGCTGAAGCCCCTTGTGGGCCGTACTGAGTCCTTCGTGAAGGACTCCGCATCGTTCATCTTGGATCTCAAGGATATTAGGCTGGACCCGGAGGAAATTCTTGTCAGCTTTGATGTGGTCTCCTTGTACACATGCATTCCCATTAGAGAAGCCATGGAAGTGATATATCGCCTAACAGATCCGGCCACCGCGCATCTTGTTGAGGTTTGTCTCACTTCCACATTCTTCTGTTTCGAAGGGGAGTTCTATGAGCAGACCTGTGGTGTTGCCATGGGTTCCCCCCTCTCCCCGATCGTGGCAAATCTTTTTATGGAAGATTTTGAAGCCAAGGCTCTTGCCTCAGCCCATCTCCTTCCTAAGCTGTGGAAAAGATATGTAGATGACACTAATGTCATCTGGCCCCATGGCCATGAGGATCTGGATCGTTTCCTGGATCACCTCAACGGCCAGTCCTCAGCTATTAAGTTCACCATGGAAAAGGAGGTCAATGGCAGCCTCCCTTTCCTGGATATTCTTATTTCTAGGAGGAAGGACGGCTCTCTCTCCCACACAGTGTTCCGTAAGAAGACACACACAGAGCAGTATCTTCACGCTGATTCCCATCATTTCCCTGCTCAGAAGATGGGTGTTCTCAACACCTTGGCTACGCGTTCCCTCAGGATTTCTGATAAAGAAAACCTGGATACGGAGAGAAACCACCTCCTTAATGTCTTTGTGGAAAACGGATATAGCAGGCACCTTGGTCGGAAGGCTTTCCTTACAGCCTCCAAAAATGCGTTTAGTAGAAAAGAGCCTAAGGAGCGCCATCCAGGTGTCCATCTTCGATATATCCAAGGGACCACGGATAGGATTGCTCGGATCCTTAGAAGGTTTGATATCCCCTCAACCTTCAGGCCACTCAGAACCATTCGTAACTCCCTGAGGTCTGTAAAGGATCCGGTCGACCCCAAAGACATGAAAGGTGTATATTTGATTCCTTGCTCATGTGGGACCCCTTATATAGGGGAAACAAGGCGCTCCATCCAGCAGAGAATTTGTGACCATGCAGCGGACCTGAGGCATGGTAGAATAAAGTCCTCAGCTCTAGCAGAGCATGTGGACAAAACTAAGCATCATGTCTGCATAGAGGAGGCCAAAGTCATTGCCAGGGTGGATCGGTTTCATCATCGCAAGTTA
>APFE031580174.1:0-10096 GCA_000404065.3 Pinus taeda | reverse complement strand
AAAAAAATGAAATATTTTTATATTTTGTTACTTTATTATCCTCTAATCATTATTCAGGTACGAATTCCAAATCACACCTATAAACCAACACCTCTATCTCTAGAGTATAAACAATGCCTTGAAAGAAATATAGGTTAATGGTTCAATAAAACGTTTAAAATTAGAATTTTATTAGCCATTTTCATTAACATAAAGAGCACAATGTTATGAGGCACTCTTATGCCTCACGTCTTATAAAACATAATCATCTAAAATAATTGTGTAGTGTATGAGAATGTTACAGTATAAAATGGTATTTTTGCTAAAATAAAAGTAAAAAAAATAAACGAAATCCCTAAATCTATAGATAGTTGAGTAATGCTAAAGCTCAGCCTAATGCAGTTGTCTTTGTCTAGTTTTTCTTCCTATGAATTGACAATGGAAAGAATTTGTAAAACAACTTATCCCCTTAGCTATCAGAATATAGTTTCAAATTTTGAAATAATTTTGATAATCTCAAATTTTGGAATACTTGAATAATAAAAAATAAAAATCAATTGTATAAGTTTATTTAAATAATATTTTACTATTCATAATCCTATATAATTCTAAATTTATTTTCCCCTTAGTACTCCTAACTAATAAAAGCAACATGCTCCTAAATTTTAAATGAAAACACTAAAACAGTGCTTCAAGTCAACTTAGGAATTTATATGTTGTTTTTTTGGTAAGTAGCTATATTAGCACTTAGTGGTTTTGAAAGTCTTTCCCTCCTCAACCCTTAAGTTATTAGATTCATTTATTTCGTGATTGTCTCCTTTTTTTGTTTATATTAATGGTTAATACGATTTAATTTTTTTTTTTTACCATGTTTAAAACTTAACAAAGACTAATTTGATTTTAGATCATATTAAAAAACTATTTCATAATTTATTTGTAATTATTTGGATTAATTGAATTAAGATATAATTTAAAAAGAAACAACTTATAAACATCTAAATCATTAAAATTATTTTATAATGAATTTAATAAGAAACAACTCAAACATCTAAATCATTACAACTGTTTTATAATAACATTATTGTTTGATTATAGGAAATTTTGGATTGTGAGCATCTATTAAACTAAAGTTTCCTCGTTCAATATCTTAAGAAAATGCTTATATTTCCTATCCCTAATTTAATGTTCCCATAGAAGACGTGTTGAAGAAAATTTATGGTCAAATAGGAGAGCCACATTTCACTACATTCGTCGGAAATCATCTGGAGAATGTTTAGGGATCATTGGATTACATGTTCTACAGTGCCACAAAATTGAAGGTGGTACCTTTACTATAGTTGATTGATGAGGAGGAGGTGAAGGACCGTGCATTTCACTCATTAATCATTATTCCAATCACATCCCAATTGCACCCAAGTTTAGTTACACCTCTGCATCAAAAGCTGCAATGAAAGGAAATCAGCATCTCAAGAGTTATGAGCATAACATCAGATAGAGAAATGAAGAACCTTATTAAATGAAATGTTCCTTGTTGTTGTTCCTATTGTTTTCTTAGTTAAATGGATATTATCACTAGAAATAAATTATGTATCACTAAAATTAAATTGTATCTTTCTACAATTAATTGAAATTTCTTTAATCCTATATTTTCAAGAAAATGATTCTTTTTTTCATACAAAGTGTGCAATGACCCTCCCTAGGTAACATTCCACTCGGCTCATATGTGGGATGGATGTGAAATTGGCTAGAGGGGAGATTTGGTGAGTAGAAGAATTAATTCTTATTGGTTATGAGAATAATATCTCCATTGTGTGTGTAGTCATTGTCATTGTCATGGTAGTTGTGTGGGATGTGAGATTGGCTAGAGGGGAGATTTGGTTAGTGGAAAATTAATTCTTGTTCGTTTTGAGCATCTTATCTCCATTGTGTGTTTCTTGATAGACTTAGTTTCATAAACTACAGAAGAAAATATGTTGGAATGATTTATTTTCTCTAAATCTCCTTGAGAAGAAAGTTTATGTACCCATTCCTAAGTACTCAATTGTAAATAGAGGGAATTGTTTTTAAGAAAATGTGTAAAGTGATGTGAAAAAAATCTACGAATAAACAATATAAGAAGAATAAGGCACATATATATAAATATACTTAGAAATAATTGAATGTTGTAAATAAATATTAATATATATATTTGTGAAGCAATAAAACAATTAGAATATTGTAGGACACTTAGAGGAGTTATAGTCGAATATTGGGAACCACCTAAATTTGAAAAAAAAAAAACATTACCATATTTACCATTACAGAGTTTCAAGATACCTTTCATATTGACAAAATGTTCTTTTTCTTATATATAAGGCAACATTTTATGATAATAACAAAAATAAGAAATTCTAATTAGCCACTCCAAGGGCTTGATAAATTGAATTTCATCTCAATATTGAGAAATTTTTGTTTTCTTGAAGCTATATAATAGAATATACAATGTACAATATACGAGGGAAGTTATATATGATCTATGCTTAACAATTTCTTATGGAATGGTGCACTTCGGCCATGACCTTTAACAAAATATAGGTTAGGTGTGTAATATATGGCAAACAAAACCATTTATTTTGCTTACAAAAAAAAACTATATGTTTGTTTTCGAGGGAAAATTTAGCAACCCTTGTGAAAATTCCATGTAAAAATATATAAATACCACAAATTATGGGAGATGCATTCCAAATTGTAAAAGTATATTAAAGATGAAAGAAGGTATTTTTGCACATTTATTTATGAAACTAATGGAAGTAGGAGGAAAAGGAGGTGAAAGGCCAAAAGTTGCATGTGAGGAGGAAAATGAAGGAAAATAATGGAAACTAGGAGGAAAAGGAGGTGAAAGGTCACACGTTACATGTGAGGAGGAAAATAATGGAAAATAGGAGAAAAAGTAGCTGAAAGGTCACAGTTTGCATGTGAGGAGGAAAATGAAGGAAAATAATGGAAATTAGGAGCAAAAGAGATGAAAGGTCACTGGTTGAATATGATGAGGTAAATTGACAAAAATAATGGAAAATGAAGAAAATAGAGGCCTCGTACATAAAAAGGATTCTAGGGATCAATTGGAAATTATCACTAAAGCTAACTACTTAGAAGGTAGGTTGCAAACAAAAAAGCTAAAGTTAAGGCCCAGAAGATGCTAACTAGCATTCGGTCACAAAGAACATGTCAAAAACACCCCCTCCTCTCCTAGGAACAGTTGACGAGGGAGACAACCAACCCTTTCGATACACTACCTAAACAAAACCATTTGTTTAGGTTGGGCTTAGTGTGTCTGCTGGTTAGAGTGCCTTGGTAGTTTTGGATCTCTCTCATACTCTTGGAAACATAGATTTTTCTTGGAGCACACTTAGAGGGTGTGGCATACCTAGATTCTTGGAGCCAGAAGGCAAAGGAAGAGTAGGGAAAGTGTAAGAAGGCATCGACATCAACAACTACATTAGATTTTCTTATAGGTACCGAGTTGCATGTATGATTTCTTCACTATCTTTGGGCGTGCATAGCATATGAATGTTTTTTCTTGATTGTGATCTGTCATTGGAATGGAGGATTTCTTGGATTAAAAGTGGATTGCCTATCCTTGCAATTTTCTGTATAACCATAATGATTGTCGATTTACTTTCATTGTTTTTATTTTTTTGGTTCTCATGTTTCCTTAGCTTGGGTTGAGTTATTAGTCCTGGAAGCCTTGGTTGAACAAATGATGTGGAAGCCCTATAGCAACTTTGACTGAGCTACTAGTCCTAGAAGCCCTAGTCGGAAAAATGCTCTGGAAAACCTTGGTGGCTTGAGTTACTAGTCTTGGAAGCCTTGGTTGGACAAACACTTTGGAATCCCTATATAATTTGTGGGTTGAGTTACTAGTTTTGGAAGACCTGGTTGGAGAGATTCTCTAGAAGCCCTGGAAGGCTTGGATGGAGACCAATTTGATGACGGTTTTTTTGGTGATATCTTGTTAGGGTCCTATAATTTTTATAGGATCCTTTGATTATAGCTAATCATTATTATTTTTGGAATGTTGTAAATAATATTCCATGTTGTAAATTATTTCCAAAAGCAATCAAACCTTAAGAAAAATAAAAAATTATGCTTGAAAGTCAAAATGCAGCATTATAAAATAATTAAGCATGTTTAGGTTAAATTAAACACATCATTAAAATGTGATTAAATCAATTTTACTAATGAATTTGTACTATACCTTTGATTTTATTGTAGATTTGAAAACAAAAAATGGATATTTGTCATATGTGGTTAAATAGCTCACATATTCCCTGCTCCCAATCACATTACCTTTTTCATTAGATGGCTCCAGCGTACTTTTAGACGCCCCCTCCTGTTATGATTCTCTTTAACGGTGAGGGTGGGTCCGAAAAATATTTTCCCCATTGTTACATGCCTTCCCCTCACAATTTCAGACCCCCCCATCTAATACCACAAACAACTCCGATCCCCCTCCAAAATTAGTTTCCACCATTCCTGCTGTAATCTGCCTTCCCTCTATTGTCACCCCCCACTTCCACTAAACCTCCATTCCCCTACCTCCTCCAAACATTTAACCTCACTGTCACTACCATACCACTCACTACCTGTGACTTGCATTGTTTTCCCCACTCACCTCCACATAATTTCTCCACATCACCCTTGCGGAATCCACTTCCTCTCCACCAACCATGTGCCTCCACATCCTCCCCCACCTCCATGTGACCTCCCACCTCCATGTCATATGTTTGTTTCATGGTCAGTTAAATTATAATTTTTCCTATAGAACACAGTAATTTAAAGAATGGATTAGAAACCATTGAGAATGAATTTTACAAAATTTAAAGAGGTTTCTTATGATAAGATCCTTGTTTACAAAAACCTCTCTCATATTTCTAACATCTATTATGGGTTTGGAAATTCGGATGAATCTTTGCAAGCATATTTTCCTGAATTTTGTTGTTTTTAGGGAGTGTTTTCAAATGCAATTTCCAAGCAGGTATAAATGAATTGTCAAAAATGGAAGAATCTTTTTCTTCCAACATCATCATTTAGAAAAAACTCTCTTGATTTTATAACATATCTTATGCTTTGCAATATTCAAAGGGATTACAGGACCCCATTGTTCAAAATTTCAGGAGGAAAAATCTCAAAGGCAATTAGTCACCTGGATGCCACCTCATCAAATAAGAGTTGACATCAAATTCTAATTGCTCTTCCTTGTCACCAAAAATCCACAAATATAGTGCCAAGTAGATTCATTAGTTTTGAATGTCCTATATTTCAATTCTATCTGCGTAAATACAACCTGAGATATTTGTAACAAATATTCATATTTTTTCAAAATATTATAGTTTATAATTTTTATAAATAATTCATCATTTGAAGTTAGGAAATTTGGTTTTTATACCAAGAAAACTATTGTATATTTCTAAAGCATCAACATATTTACCAGTAATACAGAAGCCCTTTGATAGGATTCTTGTGTCAAGTTGTTGGTGAAGCGTATCTATTGTCTTATGTGTTTATATTTATCTGTTTATAACATATTTGTTTTCAAATATGAATTATTCAAAAGATAAGTAAAGGTTATAATTTGTTTAAATATAGACAATCCACCCGACTATGAATAATATCGATGTTTTATTATGATCTTTAAATATAGATTTTGGGTAACAACGCTCTATATCTAAAGTGAGTCTTAAACCTATTCTTCTTCTCCATTTCACAAACGTTAAAGAATCCATTTAGTTTAGCTACCATGCCCTGTGACATCTATTTGTAGATACTACAATCAATCTATATTTTATGTAATAGACTCCATAGCCCAATGGTAATCTAGGTATCAAACAACCATTCAAATACAAATCAAACCTTAAACATCAAAGCTAGTGTAATATTCAATCCAACAAAGTTAAATATTATAGAGAAAACCCTCTCTGAAGTTGAGAGGGCTAGATCCCAGCTTCAAAACTTGGTTTGTGGTTACCTTTGGGATTTCCGTGTATAACCTGAGAAAATTACTGAGTGGTAACATGTTGGCGATCATACTGGGGACACGCCTAGAAAAGCTTATCAAGTTCTAGATCTAATTAGTGATGCTGGATAGTGATCAACCACTAGAAGGTTGTATCATTCACCCAGTGACTTGACTTTCAAGCATCCATAGCTTCAAAATTTTTAGGGTGACTCCACTATTAAAGAATCCATATTTGCATAAAATGCATGGCAACTCCACTGCATATTGATCTGGTTTCTTGCTAAGAAACATGACAGGGTATGTGGTAAACCCTAGATATGGTTGACTTTTAAAAGAATTCAGGGATATGTTAACAAATCTGAAAACGAGGAAAATTTTTGTTGAAGGTAAAATTTGTTTTCTTGAGTTAATTGCTGAAATATTTGAGAAGGGTATTGAACTTTTGCATTTTCATATTGAGCCATATAGTTTCCAAGATCCTAAATAGTTCCTAGAAAATCTTCCTTCTACAGAACAAAAGGAGATTATATTTCCTTTGATTTGCAAATTGATGAGAGTTTTGTTTTCGAACATAAGACTGAAACTAAACAGTGGGGATTATGGTTTAACCTTGAGAATACAACTGATCAAATATTACATGCTCAATCGGTCAATAAGGTAATGCAAGGTAAACTAATTAATAATTCCATTACTGATCCTATAACAAACTACATGGAGGTTCTTTTTAGCTAGAGAGCTCAAACATATTTCCATGATCAGATCCAATAGCAGTTTCCATTACATTCTACAACTTTGATTTTATGGACAAAAAATCAAGTTGTCCTTTTGATTGTAATAATGAATAGTCAAGCAACTCACTTGTTTTAGCAGCTACTTGACTGGCTTCATTGGCATCTTTGCATCATTTGATTCAACATAATTTTCAGCAGTATAGGGTAGGTAGGAGTGTGCAAATAAGCTCAGTGCTTTGAGCATTTTTGCAAGCATTCTATCAAGTTTCAGTTTATAGTAAAAATTTTGGTTTAGTGTATATTTCATATTTCAGTGTGCAGAATGGTTTTGATTTCCGTTTGAGAGTTTTTCAATAGCAAAGATTTTATGGTAGAATAGGTTGCAGGTTTTGGGATCAACGGAATATTTAACCTAATTGTCACTCCCGCACCACTCACTGCTTGCCACTTGGATTGTTTTCCACACTTGTCTCCAAATCATTTCTCCACATCACCCTTGTGGATTCCACTTCCTTTCCACCAACCATGTTCCTCCACATCATTCCCCACCTCCATGCCACCCCATGCCTCCATGTCATATGTTTGTTTCATGGTCAGATAAACTATGTTTTTTCCTATACACCATAGTAATTTAAACATGGTTTAGAAACCACTGATTACAAATTTTTAAAAATCGAAATATTTTTTTCTGTGAACATCTTCATTTACAAAAACTACTCTTAGTTTTCAAACATCTATTATGGTTTGGGAAATTTGGATGAATATTTGCAAGCATATTTTCCTTAACTTTCATATTTTTAGTTAGTGTCTTAAAATGTGGTTTCCGAGTAGGTGGAAATGAATTTTCAAACACTAAAAGTGGTTTCTCTTGCCAACGTCATCATTTACAAATCTTAGAGAATCCATTCAGTTTGGCTACCCTACCCTATGAGATCTATCTGTAGATACAACAATCAATCTATATTTTATGTAACATACTCCATAGCCCAGTGGTAATCTAGTTATCAACCAACCATTCAAATACAAATCAAACCTTAAACTTCCAAGCTAGCCTAATATTCACTCCAACAAAGTTAAATCTTAGAGAGAGAGCCCTCTCTAAGGTTGGAAGGGCTAGATCTCAACTTCGAAATTTGGTTTGTGGTTACCATTGTGGTTTTCTTCTACAACCTCAAAAAATTATAGAGTGCTAACATGTCCGAACATGAGGTGGAACCATTGTTTGGTTGGTTGAGGTGGATGGCCTCTGGAAGCCCTAGATGAGTCTTGATTGATGTGTTCTATGAGATCCCACATTCATGCTTTGGGTATGACACGTGAGTGAAAGGTTGAAGAGAGATTTGACTCAGCCATCCTATGGTTGAGTGGAAGGTGGTGGTCCCATCTCCAGTTGGTTCATTGCATTCATTAATGAGAAATCCATTCCCTTGGTTTTCATGTGTAAGGGTATTGATGTATTTATGGATTTAATGGCTTACATGTTTATTGTATTTTTGTTCTTATTATGTTGGTTATATGCACATTTTATGACAACATGTATGCCAGGGGATAATTGTTTATGACTTAATGGAGGGTAATGCAGTAAATGGCACGAGCGAACAATGGTTTATAGTGATTCTCAGATAAGTATGAGATCCCTACACTTAATTATGTTACTTACACCTATAGTTTACATATCGATTCCATTTCCTTAAAGTCACCAAGGAGGTTCAATCTTATCGATAGTGGCGTCTTGTCGCCTGTTTACCCTAGTTGGCTGGTTGCTTGGGTAGATATGGGACGAGGGTGTTAGAAAGTGGTATCAAAGTGTGGTTGTGCTCTCCTTGGGTAGCATGTGTTGGTCACACATCCATGTCAAATACATGTGTATCCCTTACACTTGCATTTCATGTGCTTGTTGCACTTGCTTGATGATTGGTTATGGTTGTAGCATGGTTATCATGGAGAATTTGATATTGATTTAGTGAAACAAATATGTCATGATTAAGTCACTCATTGTATATGGTTATATGTTGCTTACATGTTTCTTTTATGTCACATAATTACATCCTTGAAGGTTAAGTTACATGTATCAGTCTTGTAGCTTGATTATGTTGGGTCACTATAATACTAGGGAAAGGGGTTTTTTGTTACTGAGCCATTATTCCATTTCCCCACCTCATTCCTAGGTGAACGATTCAACTTTACAATGACAAATATGATAGAAGTTTGAGGGGTCCATCATTTAGAGTTTTGAAATTCAACATTCTAGTAGATTTGTATGCTACTTCAAAGCAATTCCCCAACTGTCCTTCATTCACGTTCCGTTGGGAAAATCACAGAGAAAACTTGTTGAAATAAATATTACAGTGTGATGCTGACATCATTTGCCTTCAATAAGTCCAACATAACCATTCCTCTGACTTTTTCCATCTAGAATTGGCCAAATTAGGATATGAAGGGATGTTTGAGAAAAAGTAGAGAGAAGGCAACATTCCAACTTTTGATGGTTGTGCAACATTGTATAAACTGAATAAATTTGACTTGATAACTTTGTCTTCGATTAATTTGAGAAATAAAGACAACATTTCCCTGCATGTCATCCTTTCCATAAAAAAAACTAGTTAACGTCTATGCATAACCAATACCCACATCCATGCAAATCCTAAAAACAATGATGTAAAGCTATCGCAGGTCTACTACCTGCTCAAAGATTTTGACAAGTTTGTCCACGATGTTGCTCTTGTACTATGTGGGGACTTCAATTCTTTGTCTGGAACTACTCCCCACTCACTTCTTACCAAAGGCTATGTCGATCCCTTACATGAAGAAATTTTGGATTATGATCCATCCATTAAACTCATGTTTTGTCATAGAATACCTTTAGCAAGTGCTTATTTTAACTATTCCCAATGAAATCTTCCCCTATAAGAACCATTGAAGAAAATTAATCATCCAACAGGGGAGCCGTGTTTGACTATCTTCACTAAGAATAGCCACGACAAAATCCACACAACGTTAGATTACATTTTCTAGCATGGCACGAAGTTGAAGTTGGTGTCATTATTGGAGTTAATTGAAGAGGACGAGGTGAAGGAGCGTGCACTTCCTTCGGTTAGTCATTCTTCCAATCATATCCCAATTGCAGCCGAGTTTAAATATATCTCCACATTGAAACCAACAGCATAAGGAAATATGCAACTGAAGAGTTATGGCCAAAGGCACCGATACCCATAGGAAACAAAGGAACCTTATAAAATGAAATGTTCCTAGCTATTGGTTTATAGTGGCTATAAAATTGTGTAGTAATTTTTGTTTTTATATCTTTTATATAGATGAAAAAGCTAAGATGAGATAAATCAATCATCCATTAATTTAGATTTTAATTCATGTGATTATTTAAAAACTT
>APFE031580173.1:0-11555 GCA_000404065.3 Pinus taeda | reverse complement strand
AGGAGTATTTTCAGTATTTAGTTAAATGGAAGAATCAACTAAGAAAATAAGCAACTTGGATGACAACAACAAACATCTCCAAGTATGGCACAAGTATTAAACATATTATGAATATTTATTTTCTTCCCTAGGATTCAAATGCAGGTGCATCTACTAGTCAAACCCATGTTTGACCTTTTCAGGTAGACAAGTTTACCACACGAAGTTGGTTTCCTCAATTTTCATCTAATTTGTAGCATTTAATGTTTCTTGTAATTTTACAATATTTATAAGTAATATATATGGTTAGGAGGTTGTGGTGAGTGTCAATTAGTAGATATTTAATAGGATAACTTAGATTACTCAGGAATATTTTTAGGATAGCTTAGATAACTAAGGAATATTTTTAGGATCAAGTTATCAAACTAGATACGAAAGTATGTTCTTATGTAATGGAGAAAATTGTATAGTTCTAGGAGAAGTGTGAGAGTACATGAGAGAGTAGAGTGGAAAGGTCTGAGGAGAACATGAGGATGACTGTGTATCTAGTGTTGTATACTTTGTAGTAATCTCTCTTCTTAATATTGGAATGGTATTTCTCGATGTTTGTTGAAGTTAAAAAATTAATGTTGTGTGAGTAATTGGACATTTCAGCCTTTTCTATTTTTATTACAAGAAGAAAAATCAAGTTGAGGGAAATTTTTAAGAAACTCGTGCCCTCCACCCCACCCCACGCCCGAAATTCTATGTATAATTTATATGTATAATAAATGGGTGAATCCCAATGGTACATATAAAAATGTACAAACTTTTTTTTAATTATATAATATGTATATATAATTTTTTTACAAATATTTTATTGAATTATAAGTTTTTGTTAAATCTTGGGGAATTTTTCACTAAATTATAAAACATTGTAAAGTCATTGAAAATAATGTTACTTCTCAACATAGTGTTTTGGTGGATAAGCCTTTGACGCTATGTTCAAAGTGTTCAACACCTTCACAAATTATATATTAGCACTTGGTGAGGTCAGTGCAACATCTTGGAAAAGTTCAAAGGACCATTAATCTATGTGACATTATTTCTCACCCACATGATTCAAGTTTTGGGCTTGCTCATTTTTACGATCATTTTTTCCGCTTGGTGAGTTATAGTAAGGTTGGTTTGGTGGCATTTGGGGGAAATTAGGCTGGTTAGGGGTCCTTTTTTTAAGATAAATCTCAAACTCTTATCATGACTAGTACTAAAAATTAGTGTAGGTCAAATTGTTCCACAAAATAAATCCTGATAATTAAATTAGCTAAAATACCAGTTCGTAACAATAATCTATACTATAATATTAAATCAAATAATATTTAAAAATAGTATTGTTATTATTTAATAATAATAATACTTTATTCATTTTCGTGTTTTTATTTTTTAATATTTTACGAACAACATATGTAAGCAATTTTCTGTGGAATTATATAATTTTTTACATTGAAACCATTTTAATTTAAAATTAATAATATTTCCTATAATTTAATAAAAATTTAATAATAATTATTACTATTATATAGAGTTTACTCTATATTTTTATATGTTTTCATTTTATACTTCCTATTTTATATTATAAGTTTATTATAAGGAAATCTAGTTAGAATTTCCAAAATAATATTTTCTTATAAAGATAATACCATTATAATAATAATTAGTGTATAGGTCAAGTCCGATTAGTAGAACCAGTTGAGGATGGGTCTCCTCAGCAAGGCGACCCAAGATCAAACCTCACGGGGGGTGGTTGTGCTCTGTGCTAGGGGGAGGATACATGCTAGAAAATCCATTCGTGTGGCCTAGGTAGGGTGCAACCTTCGGGTGACTTTGACGGCTTAG
This sequence comes from Pinus taeda, assembly GCA_000404065.3. Taxonomy (NCBI): domain Eukaryota; kingdom Viridiplantae; phylum Streptophyta; class Pinopsida; order Pinales; family Pinaceae; genus Pinus; species Pinus taeda. The sequence continues at coordinate 9,701 of APFE031580173.1, read as the reverse complement.
ATTCCCCCAGGCCGCGGCTCCTCAAACCACAAGTCAAGGCTAAAGGATAAGAGACAACTTGACAAAGAAAAAATAGTTAATGTATTTAGGTAAAAATTTAAAGATAGTAAATATAAAATTTGTATCTTAGGTTAATTCTTTTTCTCTATCATAATGAAATAGTTTCATTGTATTTCTACATCCATTATTATTTAAGAATTGTATGTTTATATGAATTTGAGTCATTTACAAGTGTTCTGGAAATTTTTGTTAGAAGAAAATATACATAGATATAAATGTTTTTGTAAAACCAATAATGTTTTAATTTTTATATATTTATATCTAATTGAGTTTCTTTGTATCTCTTTATCAACTAAAAGATGATATTTTTAATCGGATAGCCATTATAAATATAATTTTAAGTGCATGGTAAATTTTTTTAAAGATGTTTTTCTTTTTTTTTTTTTTCGTAATTTATAACTACTCCGACCTCCAAAAAAAATCATATAATATATATTATAATATATATATAAGTATGTTAGGCACACATTCATTATAATATATAGACTATATATAAAATCTATATAGAAAAAATCACAAATTATCTATATTAGTATTTTTTAATTCATTTTTATATCACTATCCTTTTATTATAACAAAATAATTAAATAAAATATTGCCAAGTTACATTTCCTATAACAACGTGATATAATCAAGGAAATAAGAAAAGTGAAACCTAAATTGGATATATAATTTTTTTAATTGCAAAATCCACTAAAAATAAAAATAAAATGAGATGCTTAATTAAATATCTTAAAAACATCGACTATTCCCTCTAAATTTATAAAATTATTAATTTTAAATGAGAAAATTAGTGAAACACTTGCTTTTTTGTTTAAAGTAGTATAACACTTTTTTATTTTTGTTTTTGCAAATCTGAGTTATTTTATTGTTATTGATTGCTTCTCTAAATGTTCAAATTTGACTATCATTGAAAATTAATAAAATAGTAATAAAAATATTAATAAAAATAAGAAATTAGAAAATAAATAATAGATAATTAAATACAATTAGTGAATAAATTTCCACTATAGGAAGTTAGCCTCGTTACATCTCTACTACTCTATAATATCTCTAGTTCAAGCTGATCGATCTATTCCAACGATGAACCAAAGTAACGTGTTTGAAACACGATCAAAAGAAATTTTGATATAATTTCTCTAGAAAATTATTTCTATAAATAATAATAATACCAAAATTAATAAATAATCACTAGTATTATTAAATATGACAAAATAGTTTTTTTCAAAAATAAATAGCAATGAAGAGAATGGAAATGGATACAAGTGGAATTGATATAAAGTACTATATATACTATCATAATATAATATACTATACTATATAATTATAGATAAGATTATAGATATAGATAATAATATATATATATATATATATATTATAATATATACATAATATATATATACCAATATATATATATATATATATATATTTAATAGTATATATCTCTTATTATACTATATACATACGAAGAAGAGAGATATCACTAGTTGTTGATTCCGAACTAATTTATCTAAATTGTACCAAAAAACATAGACAATCTACCTTTACAAATGGAAGGAAGGGAAGGAATTTCCCCCACTTCGTGTCTACTAGAAATAATAATTATATTTTTTATTCCATGGAGAAACTTAATATCTCTGATAATGTATTGTAAAAAAGATTTAAATATTATTCTTTTTATCTATATATGCTTGTTGATTATATTTTTAATTAAATATACACATAGAATTTTAACCAAGTAACAATCGCGATTGTATTCTAATCTACCGAGGCAAACTATAATCTGCACCTATTGTAAAACAATTTGAGATCTAAGGATTTATACCCTTAAACATGAATAGCATTTATAAACAAAAAAACTATAAACCTAATCAAAACACAAAGGTGGATGTAAAATAAAAGGAATTTAGAGAGTATTATTTTGAAAGTGATTTCAAACCTTTCAAGGTGTATGAAAATGAATTAATGTGAATCTCAACGTCTAGAAACTAACTATTTTTGTAACCTTTTTAAAAAATGTTATGGTAAGTCAAAGGGAGACATTACAAGTTAGTAGTTTTTATATCCACATTGGAATATAGCTCTACCATGCTCACTACCATCATTTATAGCAAATTGAATTAGAAAGGAGAGATTTCTATGCTTTTGAGAAAAGTCATCCTTTCATGATGCATGGTGGTATAGCTAACTAAATTAGAAAGGAGAGATTTCTATAGTTTTGAGAAAAGTCATCCTTTCATGATGCATGGTGGATCAAGCCCATTGAATGTCCTAGAGGGTCCATGTTAAAGGAATTTGTAAACTCACAAAACAATATTCATTGAGCTACTATTTTATTGATTCCTGTATAATTTTGACAGCTTCGATGGTGAATGCAATGACGTCTATAATTAAGTCTATCTTACAACCAGAGTATCTCAAATCTATAAAATAGGCTCTCTCTTTTATATAGAGGGTTAAATGATTTAGTAGATGAAACAATTTTTCAATATAGACATATAAAAGTATAAAATATGGTACGTCCTCTACTATTTGTATAGAGATTTATTGATAGTATCTACTATTACAATAAGGAAAATTTATAATAGTTTATCTAGGTATAAAATAAAATAAAAAGTAAAATTTTAATAATCATATTCATATTTTTATGTCGGATAGTTTCTTCATTTTAACATTTAAAGAACATGGATGTGGGTGAATTCTTACCAAATTAAAACATAGATAGTCGAATAATTGTGTTCCCTAGATGTCAAATCAACAGGGAAGAATTGACAAACTGATCTCTCCATTACAATGGTTGTTTAAATAGTGATGGAATGGCTTTCATATAAACCCCCAATTCCTATAAACCCATGATTTCACATTCCATGAAGTGTGGGATATATTTAATGGAAAAAAAAAAAAATTCCAACAATTATAGGTTAATAGAAAAATATAATAAAGTGAAAATAAATTCGACGCATAGAAACAACTCCATATAGCTGGCATTACCATAAAAATAGGGTGAAATATATCTCGATACTTTCCTTTACCATAAAAATAGGGTTGCTGGGGGAGTTTAGTTTGAATTTTACTAGAAAAAAAAAACAAATTCGAATAATTTTGGGTTAATAGAAAAATATAATAGAGTGAAAATAAATACCACGAGGAGAAAGAAATCCAAATAATTGGTATTGCAATAAAAATGGGGTGAAATATATCTTGAAACTATCCATTACCATAAAAATAGGGAGAATGGGAGAATGTAGTTTGAATTTTTTAAGGCAAAATAAATTTTTGAACTCTCTCCATCAAATTCCCATGACTAATGGCTTGCAACTATTTTCTTAAAATAAATATTAGGAGACTCATATTCAAGCACCTATTTGTAAAAAGATAGCCCAACAAAAATAAATAATACCCTAATTTCGCACATGGGTGAAATTTCTCCCCTAAAACTTTCTATGCCTACATTGTAGGAAACAATCCTAGTTCTAAACCAAGTAACAAGGTTAGTGGTTATAGAGGATCCAACAACCAAGGTGTGGTTCACAATGACAAGACTTCCATATCAAAAGAAATCATATAGACAAGACCATTATTCTAAGAAAAATCCTTTACAAAACTTAACATCTCAAGTTGAGCAATCAATAAACTAGAATGGGTTTTTTCATCAACCATTTTTACCAATATCAAACCCATTCATTCAATATCACTGACACACACCACTTGTTGGCTTATTGGGGCCTAACCCAGGTTCAGAGTTAATTTAACCAAACAAATCCCGGTACTACTGGCCCTTTCGGTAATAGTTCGTGGAGCGTAGACTGAGGTCTCACCTGAAGTAGTATGGGAGGATTCTAGAACCAGGTTTCCACACATTGGAGATGTCTGATGAGTTCAAGTGATTCATGGTTTGACCCTGCACACAGGTTGTTTCGTGGACTTTCCCGTACCTCGCAGCCTCATATATTGCCTTCACACAGCCCTACCAAGGGGTTGAACGTCGTGCTTTGCGTTATTACCTGAGACCTACTGGTATTCCAACGTTAGTTAATTAGCTTTGCCTACTTGAGTGCTTTAAGTATACTTAGCAATATAAACCATTCATACATGTGCGTGCAGTAAATAAACAATTTATTTGCAAATTATGCCAGTCATTCATTAACCCAAGAATGATTATAACAAAACTTCTCTTTATTAATTCCTTCCTCGGTTACACTCAGCTGCGGACTATTAGGCCTATGCGCACTCAGCTGCAGAGCCTTCTCCTACTCTACGACCCAAAGACACCCTTCAACTTGTGACTCAATCACCTAGACTTGTTTCTACTTCTTCCTTTAGCTACACTTAGAGCCTCACTATATTTATACAATCACATGGTCCGTGGACCATGGGTAGGTCTATCCAGCCCACATTACATTACAACACTAGGGTGGACAAACCTGTGACTCTATCATACTTTCCCACCCCGTACCCACAATTCACTGAGCTTTACAACAATATTCGGTCAAAACTTGGGCTTTGAGCCCCAAAACATGCTTGAGGGGATTCCATGCCCAACAGACCCCCAACACAAACATTGTGACTCGCCCTCGAGTTACTCTGTTGGCATAGCTATCTTTGTACGAAGTCCCTAGAACTATTCTCGAACTATGCAGAGGTCAGTAATGCACTAAGCTATTTCCTACTGGATCTACTGCATACGTTGTTCCGAGACCTCTGTGTCGAGAGTGCTTCTCTGCATCAATGTGTGCATCCCCTGTATATGTGTGAGCTTGCCTTCGATGTCTGTCGTGATGGTGAAGGCCTTGTCCATACAAGGTTGGACGCACGCTTTTAGGACTACTTCCTTATGTCATGTCACGTCCACCTGCTCCTTAAGTTCTTTAGCCCACTGCATCCATGCAAGCCTCTGGGTGAGGACCACTGTCTGCGCAGTTCCTCAGACACTATCATATTGTTGTTGGAGTTCTTGCTCCTTTGTCTCTAAGCGTTGGATGTTGGGGTCCTCTTGCAGAGTTGTGAGGACCTCAAGTGATTCTTCCAACATGCTAGTGCAGTGTCACACTGCACCTCTGATATCCTCCAATCCCAATGTGATAACGCTAGCGCTTTATTCTTTGACTTTCGAGGGAGTGGATGGTTGTGCCTTTAACCGCAACTCGGTGATCTAAATATTCAGCTCCAGCTGAAACTTTGTCATTTCCTCCCTGGCCTCATGGACCCCTGCTGCTAACCTATGGATCTGTGCCTCCACTAGTATATCTACTGGAATGGATAGCTCTGGAATTCTTTGGCAAGCGTCGTTTATCACCTGTAGTAGATGTTGATTTTGCGACACCAATTTATCGCATTGCAAGCTTAGCTGTTCCATATTTAGTTTTTGCTCACTAAGGACTTGGAGTGCGTGACTCTCCCTAGCTTGAAGCTCTACAATTATCCCATCCTGCAACACATATATTGTCTCGCGTGGAAGGGCAGCTAGATTAGCACTGATACCTTTTAGCATGCTAACCGAAGGCCTGTTGGCCACATTTGATTTCACTAGCACCCCTTCCGGCAACACTATTGTGTTCATCATCTGCGTGCACAACATTTGCTCTGCTGCCGTGGATCCGATTGCAAGGTTGCTTGAAAGGGTACCAACCTAGGGGGGTGCGCATGTAATTCCTGTAACTGTGCTCTGAGCGCCCCTAACACAATTTGGTTCTCCTGCCTGAAATCTTAGAGAGCCTCATTGGTGACATCAAGCACTATCTCATCGATGTCATGCAGATCACCCTTGGTTAGGGTGATTGGGTCAATGGACAATTTTGAGGCCTTGACCTTCTTCCATGACCCTACCCGCTCTGCTAGGTGTTGGCACTTTAGTTGTGGTGACACGGTTCATGGGTCCGCACCTCCTTCTTCTATTTCTGCTTCCCCTGTTGCCTACCTCTAGGAAGGCATTGTTTGGCCCTCACCCACCTTTGCAGCTACTCCCTATGGTATTGCTGCTGTGGCGACCTTTTCCTGCTTGGCTACTCTCTATACCACGTCCTGCACTGGCCACACTTCTACTGCTATTTTTTCCTTCCTTCATTTTTTGGTGAACTGTGCAATGTGTAGCTTGGCCTCATCTTTCTTCTTTTGCACTGCCGACTTCTCGATTTCTATAATGTCTGGGGCATGCCATTATGGAAGCCATGCCTCCAAGACATTGAGAATGGTGTCATTAGTGGCTACAAAGGGTAGCTTTCTCCACTGTTTAGTGAGGTCCTTGTGTGCCCTAATATATATCTTATGCATGTCTGCCTTAAATTCTACAAAACTCTGCAAACTATTGTAAACCATGGTGACAACTATGGCTTACAGTTGATCCACTTTCTGAGGCTCATCTCCATGAGCACCTAGAAAATCTTGCTATCACGTATCCTTTTAGCATCCTTTGTGGCCCAGAGCTAAGCGTACTTTGCAACCTTCAATAAATCTATGTCGATTATGGGGAATTGACTATCCTCCGGTAATTCCCCAGCTACGAGCACTATGGATAGTAATAGCCATGCATACTAGAATGTTTTTCCTTGTTCTTGAGCTTCATAGAATTTCTCTAAAAATTCTATGAAGAGGAATTCAGACTAGTTAAACTGGACCCCCTCCACGCACTTCTTGGCCAGTGCGACCACCAGCGCAGGTACCTCATCTGTGCAGCACTTGCGCATAACTTTTCCTGTGAGGATTTGGGTTGCCACACGTATTGCTTTGTCCTTGATGCTAGAGATGGCATAGCCCCTCTTCTTCTTTTCCAGCTTGTACTTCTTCTTCATGGCCTCCACAATGGCCAAATCACTGCCCTTCCCTTCCGATATGGCCGCGAGGTCCTCTCCTTTGTATGGAAGCCAGTAGACGTGATGAATCAAGCATGCCATGAAGAGGATGGGCTCCTCCAACCATAAACACCCATCATGCACCAGGTAGAGCAGCTGCCTGATGAACAAAATTTTTATTAGGGCACGATGGAAATGCGACACCTAGAGTAAGTTCGGCAGCTTGGCCTTTTCTATTCTGTGCAACCACTTTTGCGACTCTAATGCTGTCACCTCCCCCATGGTGTTCTTCTTCTTGAGGTTTTCGGTCTCAAGGTGAGGGAACTTCTCGTGGTCAGGGAGTTCCCAATCTTTGAATTTCAGGCTTGGCACATGGCCCAGGTGCGTGCCTTCAAACATAATTCCATCTGGGAGGAGCAAGGTATGGAGTGAGCTCTTGGTCTCATCTGGGTCCTTGGGCACTTTGGCCTTCCCTTTTCATGGGGGGACATAGGTAGGCAGTTTTGTCACAAAGTGCATAGGCTGAGTATCCACCTCCATGCCTTCATCTTCTTCTTTTGTGATGGTAAGATCCTCATATCTTCTTCTTCTTTGTCTGTTTCTATAGTGATGGCTTTGCCATTCTCCTCCATTGATAGTTTGTTGCACAATGGGTTCTACAGGGACACATGTATGGGAGCCATTTCTTGTTTTTCCTTCTTGGGTCTTGGCATGTGCAGTGATTTCAGGATTTCTACCACAATCCTGGCACCTTTTGGAACATCCCCCATAGTTGGGGCCTGTGCAGCCTCCTCGACGGTCACTTCTTTTATCTCCATATCATCCTTAGTTGTCGCCATTGTATTTGTGTAGTAATCTATCACTCGTGAATTTACGGTCTTAATCAATGCTCAGCTCACAACAATCAGTATTCTGCTTAACTGCTCAATTAGCAAATGACCTAGTGTTGTTTGCTCGATAGCTCTATGTATTTTATAGCACTTTTGGAATTTGAATTCAACCGTTCCCCCCAAATTCGGTTCATTAATGCTCCCTTCGTGGCAAATTTTCCCAGATTTTTCCCATAATTTGCATCTTAAATGCATGCCACCCACTCCGTATGGCCTCAAGTCGAGCATCCCATTGTGAATAGTGACTTCAACGGTCACTTTCTGGCCAACCTATGTGGTAACACAACCCCCCGTGTGCGGTCGCGGACCTTGTGACTCTTTTCTTCTGCGTGCATCTCCAATATTGTGTAGCTCCCAGGCATAATATTTTATAGTCCCATGCTCCCTTCCAACTGCCTAGAGCACTAAGACTATCCTTTCCTCGTCTAGTCAGGTGGTCGCACCACCCGTGAAAAGTTTCATCTGATCATTCCTCATGTTGCCTAGAGAATCTCTACCTTTTACTATTATGGTGAGCATCACGTACTTTATTACTTGCAATACGCTACCCTAGTCATTTTGCTTAACAATATTTGGTCCAAGCCAAGGCATCAAACTGATCAATTTGCGGCAATAGGACTTAACCCTATCATCGTGATCGCACACACCCTGCCTTACCATTCAAGTATTTTTGCCAAGGAAATATTTCTTTATTTTGTCCTCCATCCTTTCAACTTCCACGTCCATCAAAGCACTTTTCTTCCTTAACCGTACCCTTTCTTCTTCAAGTGTGTGGAGTCTAAGGTTTCCCTATTGAATTTCTTCCTCAAGTCCCATGCGTTGTGTTTCTTACAGATGTGTGATCCCTTCTTTCTGGGCTTCACGAACCCTCGTATCTACTGGTACTACTATGCGTGGAGTAGGCTTTGCATGCTCCATAGGGATTACAACATTCACTTCATACTTCAGCTTTGGAAGTGCCCGCATGGTCAGGGTTTTACACATGGTCCTATAAGCCTAGAGAACCATTGGTACCACAGGTCCCAGTTAGTTTGTTTCACATGGTGGACTGTGTTTAGTGCTTCGCATATTTTGTCAAAAGATCTTGCATGAATATGCTTCTGCGTGCTTGGTCTTATCATACTTCCTGGTCCCAATCGGAGGGGTCATTTACACCATTTTCTTTCCCACTCCTGCTTGTCAATCGTGTTTCCTACTGCGAGCATGGTGTGCATTCGTACAGGTTGCGCACCATATGCTTGTACCCATCTGGAAAGCTGGGCATGCGGGTTGTTTCGTCTATCATACTCGACTTTCTTCTGCATCTGAGGCTTTCCAAACCGCATGTGCATAATCCTTCTACATTCATGCCAGTCTTCAAAACTTCTTTGATATGTACCCCACCATCTTGCGGGCATAGTGCGTCGTACCCATTTCAGAGCATCAAAATGTTGTTGGTCAAATACTTCTCTTGCAAATTTGTTCAGGAAATCTTACACCTTGCTTAACATGTCATACATAGGAATATCTCTTACCTCTATTGCCACATAGCTTAGTAACCTTTTCATCATGTTACGGTTAAGCGTGGTTACCTTGTGTAACCGGTTCTACCATTGTTCTATTTCCTCATCCAAATCTTAGGTGTAGGAGATTTCACGCTCCCACGAGAGTCTGTTATCTATTGTTGGATTCACCCAGTCCTGCTCCCATGTGGTTATCTTGTAGATACAATCTAGATCGTCATCACTATTGTAGTTGCGCATTGGCTTTGTGTAGCGCAATCCTTCCGCAGGGTATAACCACTACATGTGTTACAAAATTATATATTACGGAGCAATGGAACACATAAAATATTGTAGAAATATAAACACAGAAAACGCATAAAACAAGAGAGACACAAATATACGTGGTTCACCCAGTTTGAGCTATGTCCACCCCGAACAGCCAGTCCTTCCCTTCTATTATCCAGTAAAATGAAGAGACA
>APFE031580172.1:19459-68320 GCA_000404065.3 Pinus taeda | reverse complement strand
AATGATGATAAAAGAAGAGCTGCTTAGAAGGAAAGATCCGCAGCTCTTCTTGCTATCCTCACTCTAAATCTTTCGAGTAAAAGGATTTCACTCCAAACATCCCCTCCGTATAGGGACAAGATTCTGGATTTAAGAGATCTGTGGTTTATCTATTTTTTTAATATCGCTTGCCATTTTATCTCGAATTACAGTTATCCTATATTGACCCTTTCCTAACTCTTTCTGCTTTTTCTCAACATTATCGAGGCGTCATCACATTTTATCAAGTTCGTTTTTCTTGGTGGAACCACTTTTTTAATTAAATAATAATAATGTTTTTTTTTTAATAAAAAAAATATATAATATATAACTCAATTAAAAACTTATATATAACTTGTAATTGTTATAATTCGTGACTGTTGTCACCAACAATTATTGGAACTATTAAATGTAGCATTGTGACTATTGAGAATATTAAATGTAACGGTGTGTTGACCTGTGGCTCGGGTGGACAGTATAGAGATGGTCGGTTTGTCAGGTGGAAAAGGCTACAAAAGCCATGATGAGATGTGGCGGTGAGGATCAACGACGCTGACGAAGGACACAACGATAGGAGACTGTGGATTTAAGAGATCTGTGATTTGTATCTTTTGAATCAGTTACCGGAGATCCACAGTATGAACATTTTTATGCCAACGTTTCAAATCCCAACTGGGATCCATCATCAGAACTTATGAATGATGGTAAAAGAAGAGCTGCTTAGAAGGAAAGATCTGCAGCTCTTCTTGCTATCCTCACTCTAAATCTTTCGAGTAAAAGGATTTCACTCCAAACATCCCCTTTGTATAGGGATAAGATTCTGGATTTAAGAGATCTGTGGTTTGTATCTTTTGAATCAGTTACCGGAGAATCCACAGTATGAACATTTTTATGCCAACGTTTCAAATCCCAACTGGGATCCATCATCAGGACTTATGAATGATGATAAAAGAAGAGCTGCTTAGAAGGAAAGATCCACAGCTCTTCTTGCTATCCTCACTCTAAATCTTTAGAGTAAAAGGATTTCACTCCAAACATCCCCTCCGTATAGGGACAAGATTCTGGATTTAAGAGATCTGTGGTTTGTATCTTTTGAATCAGTTACTGGAGAATCCACAGTATGAACATTTTTATGCCAACGTTTCAAATCCCAACTGGGATCCATCATCAGGGCTTATGAATGATGATAAAAGAAGAGCTGCTTAGAAGGAAAGATCCGCAACTCTTCTTGCTATCCTCACTCTAAATCTTTCAAGTAAAAGGATTTCACTCCAAACATCCCCTCCGTATAGGGACAAGATTCTGGATTTAAGAGATATGTGGTTTGTATCTTTTGAATCAGTTACCGGCGAATCCACAGTATGAACATTTTTATGCCAACGTTTCAAATCCCAACTAGGATCCATCATGAGGACTTATGAATGATGATAAAAGAAGAGCTGCTTAGAAGGAAAGATCCGCAGCTCTTCTTGCTATCCTCACTCTAAATCTTTCGAGTAAAAGGATTTCACTCCAAACATCCCCTCCGTATAGGGACAAGATTCTGGATTTAAGAGATTTGTGGTTTGTATCTTTTGAATCAGTTACCGGAGAATCCACAGTATGAACATTTTTATGCCAACGTTTCAAATCCCAACTGGGATCCATCATCAGGACTTATGAATGATGATAAAAGAAGAGCTGCTTAGAAGGAAAGATCCGCAGCTCTTCTTGCTATCCTCACTCTAAAAATTTCGAGTAAAAGGATTTCACTCCAAACATCCCCTCTGTATAGGGACAAGATTCTGGATTTAAGAGATCTGTGGTTTGTATCTTTTGAATCAGTTACCGGAGAATCCACAGTATGAACATTTTTATGCCAACGTTTCAAATCCCAACTGGGATCCATCATCAAGACTTATGAATGATGATAAAAGAAGAGCTGCTTAGAAGGAAAGCTCTGCAGCTCTTCTTGCTATCCTCACTCTAAATCTTTCGAGTAAAAGGATTTCACTCCAAACATCCCCTCTGTATAGGGACAAGATTCTGGATTTAAGAGATCTGTGGTTTTTATCTTTTGAATAAGTTACCAGAGAATCCACAGTATGAACATTTTTATGCCAACTTTTCAAATCCCAACTGGGATCCATCATCAGGACTTATGAATGATGATAAAAGAAGAGTTGCTTAGAAGGAAAGATCCGCAACTCTTCTTGCTATCCTCACTCTAAATCTTTCGAGTAAAAGGATTTCACTCCAAACATCCCCTCCGTATAGGGACAAGATTCTGGATTTAAGAGATCTGTGGTTTGTATCTTTTGAATCAGTTACCGGAGAATCCACAGTATGAACATTTTTAATGCCAACGTTCAAATCCCACTGGATCCATCATCCAGGACCTATGAATGATGATAAAAGAAGAGCTGCTTAGAAGGAAAGATCCGCAGCTCTTCTTGCTATCCTCACTCTAAATCTTTTGAGTAAAAGGATTTCACCCCAAACATCCCCTCTGTATAGGGACAAGATTCTGGATTTAAGAGATCTGTGGTTTGTATCTTTTGAATCAGTTACTGGAGAATCCACAGTATGAACATTTTTATGCCAACGTTTCAAATCCCAACTGGGATCCATCATCAGGACTTATGAATGATGATAAAAGAAGAGCTGCTTAGAAGGAAAGATCCGCAGCTCTTCTTGCTATCCTCACTCTAAATCTTTCGAGTAAAAGGATTTCACTCCAAACATCCCCCTCCGTATAGGGACAAGATTCAAAAGATACAAACCACAGATCTCTTAAATCCATAATCTTGTCCCTATACGGAGGGGATGTTTGGAGTGAAATCCTTTTACTCGAAAGATTTAGAGTGAGGATAGCAAGAAGAGCTGTGGATCTTTCCTTCTAAGCAGCTCTTCTTTTATCATGATTCATAAGTCTTGATGATGGATCCCAGTTGGGATTTGAAACGTTGGCATAAAAATGTTCATACTGTGGATTCTCCGGTAACTGATTCAAAAGATACAAACCACAGATCTCTTAAATCCAGAATCTTGTCCCTATACGGAGGGGATGTTTGGAGTGAAATCCTTTTACTCAAAAGATTTAGAGTGAGGATAGCAAGAAGAGCTGCGGATCTTTCCTTCTAAGCAGCTCTTCTTTTATCATCATTCATAAGTCGTGATGATGGATCCCAGTTGGGATTTGTAACGTTGGCATAAAAATGTTCATACTGTGGATTCTCCGGTAACTGATTCAAAAGATACAAACCACAAATTTCTTAAATCCAGAATCTTGTCCCTATACGAAGGGGATGTTTGGAGTGAAATCCTTTTACTCGAAAGATTTAGAGTGAGGATAGCAAGAAGAGTTGCGGATCTTTCCTTCTAAGCAGCTCTTCTTTTATCATCATTCATAAGTCCTGATGATGGATCCCAGTTGGGATTTGAAACGTTGGCATAAAAATGTTCATACTGTGGATTCTTCGGTAACTGATTCAAAAGATACAAACCACATATCTCTTAAATCCAGAATCTTGTCCCTATACGGAGGGGATGTTTGGAGTGAAATCCTTTTACTCGAAAGATTTAGAGTGAGGATAGCAAGAAGAGCTGCGGATCTTTCCTTCTAAGCAACTCTTCTATTATCATCATTCATAAGTCCTGATGATGGATCCCAGCTGGGATTTGAAACGTTGGCATAAAAATGTTCATATTGTGGATTCTCCGGTAACTGATTCAAAAGATACAATCCACGGATCTCTTAAATCCAGAATCTTGTCCCTATACGGAGGGGATGTTTGGAGTGAAATCCTTTTACTCGAAAGATTTAGAGTGAGGATAGCAAGAAGAGCTGCAGATCTTTCCTTCTAAGCAGCTCTTCTTTTATCATCATTCATAAGTCCTGATGATGGATCCCAGTGGGATTTGAAACGTTGGCATGAAAATGTTCATACTGTGGATTCTCCGGTAACTGGTTCAAAAGATACAAACCACAGATCTCATAAATCCAGAATCTTGTCCCTATACGGAGGGGATGTTTGGAGTGAAATCCTTTTACTCGAAAGATTTAGAGTGAGGATAGCAAGAAGAGTTGCAGATCTTTCCTTCTAAGAAGCTCTTATTTTATCATCATTCATAAGTCCTATGATGGATCCCAGTTGGGATTTGAAACGTTGGCATAAAAATGTTCATATTGTGGATTCTCCGGTAACTGATTCAAAAGATACAAACCACGGATCTCTTAAATCCAGAATCTTGTCCCTATACGGAGGGGATGTTTGGGGTGAAATCCTTTTACTCGAAAGATTTAGAGTGAGGATAGCAAGAAGAGTTGCGGATCTTTCCTTCTAAGCAGCTCTTCTTTTATCATTATTCATAAGTCCTGATGATGGATCCCAGTTGGGATTTGAAACGTTGGCATAAAAATGTTCATACTGTGGATTCTCCGGTAACTGATTCAAAAGATACAAACTACAGATCTCTTAAATCCAGAATCTTGTCCCTATACGGAGGGGATGTTTGGAGTGAAATCCTTTTACTCGAAAGATTTAGAGTGAGGATAGCAAGAAGAGCTGCGGATCTTTCCTTCTAAGCAACTCTTCTTTTATCATCATTCATAAGTCCTAATGATGGATCCCAGTTGGGATTTGAAGCGTCTACATAAAAATGTTCATACTGTGGATTCTCCGATAGGAGACTGGTTAGCGGTTAGATGGAAAGGGTGTTTAGCGACATGATGGGTACAAGAGACTCCTCAATAGTCGAAATTCAAGGTGTTTGGTGGATTAATGAAACACTTGTTGAAAGGGAACAAGCAGAAATGTAGAGTTTTAATGGAGACATAATGGTGGGCATAAAAATCTAGAGTGGGGAGCAATGGCGTACAGAGAACACAGTTTGATGGGGGAGGGCATGTTTACAAGCCAGGTTGAACATTGAAATCACTTGCAAATTTACACACTGTAATTGTAATATTTTTATTAATTATTGAATGACTGAATTATATTTAGTATTCATATTTAATGATTTTATGAATTATTTATTCATAACAGGCCATACACAATTGTAGAAATCATAGCAATTGTCCAGTTGATTATTTATTTTTTAGTATTGTGTTTGTTGGGAAATTTCCTCAATCGATTTATTATCTATGCAAAGCCAAATTTCACCAAAATCTCTAGCTTAACAACTCCACCATTCTCAACTTGAACACATGGTTGCATTCATTAGTTGGTATTTTCTAGCACGATAATTATGGTTTAAATGCTTCAGAAACAACAACCTACAACACACTCTTGCACTATATTCTCTTTTTAATTGACAAGAAGTCACCTACAACTAAAATGCATATGTTATGTGCACTTTACATTGGGAACGCTGGAGCAAAAGGATGAAAAAAATGAATAATGGAATTCTTGTTGAAAGTTTCCCCTAGTCATGAAGTAGGTAGTTTTCATTGAACAAACTTTATTGGAGTGATAAAGTCATCATTTTATTCTTTGCTATGGATGATTGGGAACATTGCTCCCATATGTAAAACTTAAAACATATTACAATTAATTACTGCAAGACCATGGTTTTATCTAATGGATTTTTCTCTCCATGTACTCCCATAGTAGTATTTTGGGCTCTTGCATTGTCAAGGGTTTTTTCAATGTTTTTGTTATCCATTTTTGTAAGTAGAAGGGTTTGAAGGAATAACACAAGCTTTTGTTTTGTTTTATGCAAGTAACTCTCTCTATGTGCTTTTCCATTTATTGTTTTTTATTGTATTTTTATTTGGATTTTTATGGAGTATTCATATTGTTGTTGGAACTTAAGGTTGGTTTCCATTGTTGGCGTCGAAAACCTAATCTTTAGGGATTATGATATTTTTGTTGGAAACGTTGAGGAGGGTGAATCAACTATATTTATCTTTTAAAACATTTTATGTACATAAATCATGAAACACATATCTTTACATTAAAAAAAAAAAAAAAAAAAAAAAAACAAAAAACAAAAAACAAAAACAAAAACAAAAAAACAAAAAACAAAACAAAAGGCATACAATATTTTGTAAACTTCCTTGTATAAATTAAGCACCAACTTACAACTTTTGTAGGCACCAACCTACAAGATATTTCATTCCCCTATCTTAGCACCAACTCAATAAATGTGTTGAAAATGGCAACAAGAAAATCCTGATTTAATTTTCCTTGAATTAAATTAGAAGAAAATTATAATTCCATATCACAAGACAACAAGAATGAGTTAACTAAGTTAATTTGAGTTGAGGAACTAACTTGAGTCATGTAGAGTGGTTCATAAATTTTAGGAGCCTAGGGTGAGTTTAATTTGAGTTGTAATAATTTAATTAAACTAAACTAGTTCCAACTATTGGAGGAACTAGTAGGAGTTCTAGTAGTGGGGTGCGACTTCAATGTTCAACTAGTTAACTAATAAATCAACCATAATTAACTCATGCATGCATGAAATTCAAGTTACCCAGTTGAGATTGGAGTTCAAGGGAAGTGTACTATCAATTATATAATTTTCCAAGTTGTACAAGTGGTGCATGCAGTTAGAGAATGACCTATAGGGATTGTGCAATTCAGGATGGGGATTTCCCTAATTAATAGGGGGTTAATTCCTTGAGAAACGACGCAAGGAAATAGGAGCTTGGCAGACAAAAAAATTGGCTAAGTATTGGCGAGAGCCAGATTGTGATGTAGTGAGACATATTATGCTTTCGCAGAGATTGTTTAGGCTTGAACAAGCATTCTATTTCTTCTCTATTTTCTTATCTAATGCAATATAGATAGGAAGGGGTTTTTAGCAGTAAGCTTTCCCCTTAGATAAATCTTTGAGCATATGTGATTGAATCTTGTCTCATGTTTATGTTGTGATTTCTCGATCGATTAATTGTTTCCGTTGATGAGTAGAGTAGATTGAAGTCTTTTGTTTAAGCATATTACATGAGCAGTTTGAATCTACAAGGAATTTCTACATGGTATCAAAGCACGAATCACAATAGAAGAGAAGAGAATTTTAAGTTTGTGCAGGAGGTTCGAATTACAAGATCAGTGTTACAGGTTTTCTCTAAGACTGAGAAAATGATTTCCACCGAACTAGGGTTAGAGAATGCTATGGAAGGAACCACAAATTTTGTGACATGGAAGATACGTATTCTAGCGGTATTAGATGATAACGAGCTACTAGATTACATCAAGACAGATATAGTTAAAACCCCAGTAGCTAATGCCCAGGATCTCGCTTAGTGGAAGAAGGATGTAGCTAATGCAAGGAGGATTATATTAGAGGGATTTCGAGATCATATTGTCTTGAATCTCACAAGAAAGAAGCTCCATTCATGATGTGAAAAACACTGACCGACTTGTTTGAGAACAACAATGACCACATGAAACTAGCACTAATTAACAAGCTCCATAGCATCAAAATGAAGAAGGATGAATCAATTCTCAAGTATCTGAGAGAATTCACACAGTGTCATGATGAACTTGGTTGGGTCAGTATTAATGTTCCAGAAGAAAATATGGTAGCTCTAGCTTTGTCGGTTCTTCCAAAGAACCAACACAGTTATCGGGATTTCGTGAATGATAGAGACAAACTACCAAGTTGGGAGCAATTATGGTATGGTCTCATGCAGGAAGAGATCAGGCAGAGCAACAAAGATGGAACTTCATCCAAGGTTGAGGATGAGGAGAATTGTGCCCTGGATGGAAAGGCAATGAAAGGGAAAGGGAAGAAATCCCAATCCAAAGGATATTCTAGTCAGGCGGGTAAGAAGAAAGACTTGTCGAAGATTAAATGTTTTCACTTTCATGAGCTGGGACACTATTCCATGAATGTATGCACAAGAAGGTCGATAAGGAGCCCTCAGGATGAGTGATAGGGGAAACTATAGCTTCACAATTCAACTTGGATTTCACACTCATTACATGCACGGTGACATCGGTGATGAGTAGTATGTGGTATCTGGACAGTGGAGCCTCATTCCATATGACGGGCCACAAATAATTTTTCAGTGACTTGGAGGAGAAGGAACTCGAGATGTACATCGAGAAGGGAGATGATGGAAGGTATAATGAAACTAGTATTGGTATCGTTACTTTTAAGAGGGAGTCTAGTTATCCTCTCACATTAAAAGATGTCATGTATGTTCCGGGTCTAAAGAAGAATTTAGTTTCAGTTGCTACGTTGGAAAATCGTGGCTACGATGTGTTATTTAGTAAAGGAAAGGCTTTCCTTAGACATATTGCCATGGGACAAGTGAAGCAAATCAGGGTTCGGGTGAAGAACCTCTACAAATTGGATGTAGAATATTGTGCTTCTTTGAGCAGAAAATCAGATAAAGTGCAGAGTCAAGACATCGATGAATTATGACATAAGAGACTTGGCCATTTGCACCATGGAGATTTAAAGATCATGCAACAGATTTCTATAGGACTTCCCAAGGGTGCACTAGAGCAACGAGATACATGCAAAGGGTGTACACTAGGGAAGTACACCAAAGCCAAATTTCATGATAAGGACTGTAGAGCACAAGAAATCCTTGAAAGAGTTAACTCAGATGTGTGTGGACCCTTCTCGACAACATCCACAACCAAGCACATGTATTATGTTATATTTGTAGCTGATTTTTCACATAAGTGTTGGATTTTCTTCATGCAAAAGAAAGATCATACATTCTCAAAATTTTGTGAATTTAAAGCACTTGTTAAGAAAGACACTGGAAGGAAAGTGAAGTTTCTCAGGAGCGATAATGGTGGTGAATATGTGTCGAAGGAGTTCAAGAACTTTTGTGCAAAAGAAGGCATTCGACGGGAGTTAATAACACCTCATAACCCACAGCAAAATGGGGTGGCTGAGAGGAAGAACAAAATTATTGTGGGAGTTGCACAAGTGATGTTGCATGATCAAGGCCTACCATTGCACTTGTGGGTTGAAGCATGCAACACAATGGTATATGTATAGAACATGAGTCCTCATCGGATTCTCAGGATGAGTACACTAGAAGAAGCTTTTTCAGAGAAGAAACTAGATGTGTCACAGTTCAGGATCTTTGGTTCATCAATTTACTATCATATTTCCAAGGATGCAAGGAAAAAAGCTAGAGCCGACAGTTGAGTTGGGCATATTTGTGGGGTACACTGATACGCTACATACCTATCGAGTGTACCTTCCTCTCACAAGATGAAATTTTTTCGTAGAGGTGAATTTCGATGTAGAGAAGGCCATGAAATGTTCCCTTAAGAGGGAGCTTCAGGTGCATGTAGATGACGAGATTTTGGCTCCAAAGGAAGAACCTTAGGATGTTGTGGAGCAGCCACAAGTAGAGGAGCAGAGAGTGGAATCACCCACTCATGCAGAGACATCCAGAGATGGAAGGAAGTGCACCAGGGAAGCTGAAAGATTATTGCATGATGTTAGAGAGAATGTGGGAGCACCCACATCACATCGTAGGTAGAGGAGGTCACCAAATCAGTACACAAGGTACATGGCTCTGATGAGTGAGCTAGTTGATATAGAACCATCCTCATTCGAGGAAGAAGTGAAGAAGCCAGTATGGGTTGATGCCATGGTAGAGGAATATGATTCCATAGTCAAAAACAATGTTTGGGAAGTTTTCCCAAGACCAGAAAACAAATCATTGGTAGGTTCGAGGTGGATCTACAAGGGGAAGCAAGCAACATACGGAAGCATCAAGAAACACAAAACCAAATTTTTGGCCAAGGGGTTCTCTCAAGTGAAGGGAAATGATTATGAGGAGACCTTCACTCCAGTTGCAAGGTACTCTTCAATCAGATCAATTATATCTCTTGCAGCGCAAATGGGGTGGAAGATCCACTCGATGGATGTGTAGACAACATTCATCAATGGAGTGATTGAGGAGGAGGTGTACATTGAGTAGAAAAAAGGGTTTGAGACCTTATACAAAGAGTCGCATGTGTGCATACTCAAGCAAGCGTTGTATGGATTGAAACAAGCACCTCGTGCTTAGTACACCAGGATTAATAGACATTTCACCAAGTTGGATGCAAACCTTTACCATATTGTGGTTGAAGGTAAATTATTTATTATAGTATTATATGTCGATGATTTAATTTTAATCGGCGATGAGAAGCTGATAAAGTCATGCAAAGAGGATCTTGCAAGAGAATTTGAGATGAAGGACATGGGAATCATGCATTATTTCCTCGGTTTGGAAGTATGGTAAGGATATGGGGAATTTTTTGTCTCTTAGGGAAAGTATTCCAACGAAATACTAAAGAAGTTCTTCATGGATAGTAGCAAAACCATGGACACTCCTATAGCAAGCAGTTGGAGGAAAGAAGATGCCACTTCAAGTGAGGAGGTGGAGGCACTATTTACAGGCAGGTTGTGGGTTCACTTATGTATTTGGTGAACACACGACTAGACATGTCTTATGCAGTTAACCAGCTTAGTCAAGCAATGGTCAATCCAACTAAACTATATTGGAAGGCAGCCAAACATGTGTTGAGATACTCAGAGGTACCACTCAGTTTGGTCTTTGATATAGTCAGACAAAGGGAGTGACGCTGCAAGGCTTCATAGATGCAGATTGGGCAAGTAGTCCATCAGGCAGGAAGAGCACATCAAGAAGCATCTTTAGTATTGGGTCAACATTAGTTTCTTGGTACAACAGGAAGTAGAGATCAGTTGCACTCAGTTCAGCAGAACCAAAGTACATGGATGCTAGTTAAAAAACTTGGGAACTATCTAGAGGTTGAAGATTTTTGTTAGGTTATTTGGTCAGATGATGGATCCCAATGTGATTTACTATGACAATCAGAGTTGTATCAAACTCTCTGAAAATCCAGTTTTTCATGATCGACCCAAGCACATCGACATCCGGTATCACCATCTACGGGATTGTGTGCAAAGGCAGATCATGTTGTTGGAATACATTCCTACAAAGGAACATGATGCATATATTTTGACAAAGACATTGTCAAGAGGAAAATTTGAGTTCCATAGAGAAAATATTGGGGTATCTCATAATCCATTTCTTGTTGAGAGGGAGTGTTGAAAATGGAAACAAGAAAATCTTGATTTGATTTTCCCTTGAATTAAATTAGGAGAAAATTGTAATTCCACATCACAAGACAAAAAGAATGAGTTAACTAAGTTAATTTCACTTATTTGGCTCAGTTAATTTGAGTTGAGGGTCTAACTTGAGTCATGTAGGGTGGCTCCTAAATTTTAGGAGCCTAAGGTGAGTTGTGAGTTTAATTTGAGTTGTAATAATTTAATTCAGTTAAACCAAGTTAATGTCAGTTAAACCAAGTTAATGTCAGTTAAACTAGTTCCAACTATTGGAGGAACTAGTAGGAGGTCTAGCAGTGGGGTGCAACTTCAATGTTCAACCAATTAACTGATAAATCAACCATAATTAACTCACGCATGCATGAAATTCGAGTTACCCAGTTGAGATTGGAGTTCAAGGGAAGTGTATTATCAGTTGTATAATTTTCCGAGTTGTACAAGTGGTGCATGCAGTTAGAGAAGGACCTATAGGGATTGTGCAATTTAGGATGGGGATTCCCCTAATTAATAGGGGTCTAATTCCTTGAGAAACACCACAAGGAAGTAGAAGTTTGGTAGGTAGCATAATTGGCTAAGTATTGGCCAGATTAAGCTTGTGAGGTAGTGAGATAGATTATACTTGTGCAGAGATTGTTTAGGCTTGAACAAGCATTGTATTTATGCTCTATTTTATGATCTAATGCAATACAGATAGGAAGGGGTTTTGAGAAACAAGCTTTCCCCTTAGATAAATCTCTGAGAATATGTGATTGAATCTTGTCTCATGTTTATGTTGTGATTTCTCGATTGATTAATTGTTTCCGATGATGAGTAGAGTAGATTCAAGTCTTTTGTTTTAGCATATTACATAAACAATTTGAATCTACAATGATTTTCTACAAAATATAGGCGCCAACCTACATGAGACACCAATCCCTTCTAACTAAGCACAAACATAGCAATTTATAGGCACCACCCTACATCTTCAAGTTATTCCTTGGATCTTTTGTTAATAACTTCCGGTCCTCAACAAATTCTTTAGTGAGTTGTCATCTAACCATGAAACCTTCAATTTTTCACCTTCAAGCTTGATCACAATCACTTGACCTACACATCTTAACTTTTCGCTCTTCAACTAGGCTTCTTGATGTGGCTCCTTAGAGTTGATCTCATACATGTCAGTTCTATGTATTTGGTCAAAAAAGGTCTACCCATCTGGCATTTCATCTTTCTCAACTTTTGTTCATTGTTCAATTATCAATGCTTAGGCTTATTCTATGTTCAAAGAGCATGTCTACCCACCTAACAACTTGTACTCAACACTCTATATTTATTTCTACTACATAGGTCTTTTCAATGCACTTGGAACCAAACAAGCCTTTACAACCTTGAAGGTTTTCTTCTTGCAACCTATCAACCTTTGCACTAAACACTCACCTTATGCAACGCATAGGTCTATCATAGAAATTGTCCACAATAGCCCTATTATTATTACACCTTTTTCCATAATAGGGCTCGACCCTATCATTACGTTAACATAAAAACTTCTTTAGTTAATAGCTCCCTTAACATTGCCTTAGCTAACCAGAATCAGTCTCCAAATATCCCTGCAATAATTCTCCAACAGAGCTTGGCCACCTCAAAGACTAAACTAGAACTCGGTCTATAATAGGGCTGCAACTTTAGCCTCAAACTAGACCTGAATTTGGACTTTAAAACCCCCGGACTCGGCCCGAAATTTTTCTTAGACGATGGGTTCTTGAATATTTTTGTTGGCATTCTAAAGCTCTATGCTTTGGAATCTATTGTTGACTACCCTCGACTCATAGATCTTTGTGCCATTCATATGATAAGAGTGACTATGTGATGACCATTCACCATAGAAAGTGCATCATATGCTCTATTGGGCATGTAACTCTATTTTGTGTAATACCCACTCCCTAAGTATTTTATGTTATTCTTACTTATTGTCTTGCTTGCTAAAAGATTAATTGTTGTATTAATTTCTTGGTGGTGTTATTAATATGCATACGAGGTATGCATATGCTAATTACATACCCACACCTCACACGAATACATTAGTATTTATATGATATACTATGCTAACTAAATTTTAAATAAAAATTTATGATTAAATTAATATTTGGCCCTTATTCTAAGCTAATGATTAATTAATGTACCCTTATGTAACTTTATGGATATTAATATTTATGTAACTTATAAGTGTAAGCTTATGTAATTTAATATCAAATTAAATTGGGTTTTGACACGACTCACTAGTTTTGACTAAACAATTGAAATTGTTTGCTTATTTTTATTGTGTATTAATTTTTATTATTCAGTAGAGTTGTTGTCATGTCTCATCATGTAACTGGGGAAAAAGTGGAGACACTTATCCACAGGGAAAAGAAGTAGGTGATAAGGAATGAAGGATAAAGTTTTTTAAGTAAATGGGGTTCATTAAATTGAGTTAGTTTGGGGATTAAAGTGGCTCAAGATATTTTGAAGGAAGAAGGATAAATGATTAGAGGTAGAGAATGGTAGAGTCTTCTTCATTTTTTGGGGTTTTGTGGGTTTGGAGAGTTTAAGGGGAGGAAAAGTTTGGGTACCTAGTGTTATCACTTAGGTTGTTCCCTTTGACTCCTAAGGGAATACGGCCGAGGTAACCACAAACCAAGCTTTGGACTGTAGGTCCTAGCCTACCAGCAGTCAGAGAGGGCTCTCTCTTTGGGATTTAGCTTTGTTTAAGGGATGATTTTAGGCTAGATATGATGCACATGGGTTTTGATTTAGATTGATGGGATGGTTGATCTATTCAATCAGAGTTGGCATGCAAAGTGTAAGAAGTTCAAACCATTGGGCATGGAGTCAATGAATGTGAACTGAAGGGTGTGTTTTCTTTGGTAGAATAGGGGAATATGGAGCAGGATAGCTACACATGGCGCAATGTTTTATGCTGGAACAAGGATGAAATGGAGGTCAGGGGATGAAAGGAAATTAAGGATCTCTCATCCAGCCAAAGAGGGAAAATGGATGAAGGCTGAATAGGGCAATGAATAATTCCTAGACAGCATTCGTATGTGAAGGAAACAACTTAAACATGTTTAATTAAAAATGCATACTCATCACTGATTCAGAGGAAAACATAGAGAAGTTACAAGAATTGAGCACAGAGGGCATGAAAACCAGTTCTGATCTACTCCTTTTTCCTGCAACTTAGATTATGATATATAAATGATACAGCTACGTGAGTAAGCACGAGAATTCCATAATATGTTCTTCAGCCATTAAAAGCACAACCAACCAGTTCAGATGCAAACATTCCAGCAATCTTTGATTACATAAATTCTTAATATTTACAGCGCAAATCTCAAATGAGAGATCAACCAACAACCCACCAACCCCAATCACAATGTTCATGGCTGTATTTATAGGCAAAATATCTACAAAAAAGATCTGCTAGAAGATCTAAGTAAATAAATGCAGTTAACCTAACTTCTCTTGCAAGTAATGTAAAAATATCTATCTAATGATGCGTTGGGGGGCAGTTGCTTCAAAAAATGAGGCTATCTGTCCTTTGATGTTATCCGCTGGCCATTCACCATAACTGCGCATTGGTCTCTGTTCCACTGCTCTTGAGTGGCTTTAATGTGCATTCACTGTGACCTGAGAGCCTTAGGTGGCTTCACCGCTTTCTTATTGTCGATCTGATACTCTTTGTCGCTTCACTCATACTCTTTAATTGAATCTAGGCTTCCTCTTTCCTCTGATATGCTTAAAACTGTCAAAACGCCCCTTTTTTGCCCTTTCGAGGCAAAAATAACTGCTGAAAAAATGAGGCTTTCCATTTTGGCCTATTTTTCTTAGCGATGCGCGATTAGCGCTAAGCGATGCGCGATTAGCGCTAAGCGCTAATCACGCATCGAAAATTGCCTCAGATTTTCATTTCGGGCCTCCTAAGCATCAATTTCGCCTTTGCGCGCTTTTCTTTCGGCGAATGACGTCAACGGTACGGCGGGTGATGTCACCATGACGTCAGCAGTGGGACCCAGTATGACGGACGACATGGCAGGGTGACGCGGTAGGGTGACATGGCAGGGTGACGTGGCAGGGTGACGCAGCAGGGTGACGTGGTGCTTACGTCAGGCAAGGGGGAAGCGATATCCGGTTTTAAGCGCACCGCTTTTGGGCACAGGTGGTTTGAGAGGAGGGGGCTCCGCCACAGTCGAGAGGGTGACGCGTGGTGGGAGTACGACGGGAAAACCGCCCATCTCCCGGGCGTTAACCATCGACAAGTTCGGGGGGAAGAAGACCGCCCACCGTAGATCTTAGGGCGCGGGCAATTGGACGGCTGGCGGGACAGGTAAGACGGCAGAAGGTTAGGAATGGGGCCCGCGGCGCCTTCTTTAATTATTTAATTTCGGCGGGGGGGGGGGGGGGGGGAACTTTAGGAAAGTGGGTTTTTCATTAGGGTCTGCAGGTTATGTGCGCCGGTTAACAATGCAGGTGGAGGGGGAGGGTTAGGTTTGTAGATGAAAGAGGGGGACCAGGGTTATTACTTTAACCAGGGGTTAAAGTAACTCCGGGTTTAAGACGCATAAGGGTTTATATTAGTCCCAAATGGACCAATATCTCCCAAACCATGTTACATAGCTATAGTGCTATAGGGTGGGATATGTAATATTTTTGGGATTTTTATATAGTTTTTTGTAGAATGGGGGTAGGGAAAATGATTTAGGGAGCTAAATAATAAAGTTAGGAGTTAGTATGACTTGGTGGAGTGGAAATGTAAGGGAAATGATGGATTGTGTAAAGATTAATTTTACACAAGAAATGTGGCTTCTTTTCACTTAGTCCACTCAGATGTCAACTTGGTTTTTTGACAAGGATGGAGTGAAAACAGGACTGGTTGGGCAGATCCCAAGGTCCTCAAGGGGATGTTAGTAAGTGATTTGGGAAATAGGAAGAAGGGGGAGTTAGTCATGCATCCACTGTTGTACCATCAAGTCACTGCCTGGTGCCATTGCCATAAGTGATATGAGACCTTCATGACAAGATCACAAGTGATTACCAATCTGCTTCTGCAACCTCAAACTACCTACCCAACCTAATACACCTAACATTTTGGTTTGGGTGCACTTAAATTAGCAAACCTAGCTTTTCAACTTTTTTCTTTTAACTGGCCTCCTATCTACATCTATACTTATTTCATCCAGGGGCTCAGGTTAGGCTGTTGAGCACCCTTATTCTCTACCTAGCTAGTAATCTGTCAAGCTTAAACTGTTTGGACAGATAATGATTCTCTATATTCTACAACAGGAAATTGAAACCTAGGGAGACCAAGATTAAGCAGTTTGGACCTCCCTTTAACTGAAAAATTCTTCAAAATTGGAATAACTCATCAAAATTGGAATGCAGCAGAGGCACTTACACTAGCACACTCTCATGGACACTTCTTTGGCCTCAGTAGCAAATATAGAACATTGCAGCCTGCAAAGTATGACATATTTGGCATGTAGAAATGTCGATCATGAAAAATGAATACCTGCTATGAGCAGGAGGATAACAGTGGCTCCACTTGGGGATGGCTTTTCCTTGCGAAAAGTCAAGAACAGCAGGTCAGAATGCCTTAATCTTCAATTGTTGCTATACTCTGCAAAACTTCCCTTTGCTGGCTGCTTTATTTATGAACATGACAGCAGACTTGAAGAGCTTCGGGCCTTCACTTCGGGCTTCAACTGTAGCAAGCTTGCTATCCAAACAGAAAACTAAAATCCTACCTACCTACTCTAACCAGCACTTACTTTGCTGTTAGGTGAAATGAAATAACCAATGCAACCATTTAAGTATTATAAGCATGAACGAGCTTTGCTGCTTGTGCTTGCTGGCGAGAAAAACTGAGATCTTGCAATCTGATATGGCTTTGTTAATCTTTGAGAAGATCAGATAACTAATGACCTTCTTTGCTGAAACAAGAAACTGTACAAAAGGGTCCTGCAGCATATATACATTATTATTGGACTAAATTGAAGAACTATCCAAAAGTTTGGGATCACTATCATGCCTTGAAATAGGGATATCATCAACATTTTGATATTGAGGCACACAACCTGCTAATGGAGAAGAGCACTTCTTTACTTCATCATACACCCTGTCAGCACATGAATCATATACAACATGAACTGCTATTTGCAATTTATTACAAGCAGGCTCATATGGCCCTCGACTGATCTGCGCAGGCTGCTCCTCTTCTTCTTCGAAAAACTCAGATGGTTGAACACAAAGAGGCAGGGGATCCACTTGTATCACTTGCTCACGAATAGCCGCTTTTGAATCTTCCTCAATCTAATATTCAATGGCTCTTTGGGGCTGCAAAACTAGAGGGAATGTATTTTGAACAATGATGTTGTTTTCCTCTAGATGATCAATATCAACACTTGGTGATATTTGTTTATTAACTGCATGATAGTTCTCGTTAATAAATTGAAAAGAATCACCACAAAAAGATAAATTTCCTTTGCTGAAATCAAAATTTTATGCGCTTTCCTCCTTTACTTCATAGCTGAGATAGGCACGTTGATCATTGAGTTTAGGCTGTTGATCCTGCACTGTGCTTTCTGCCAAAATAGGCTCCGACTCCTCTGCAAGGCTGATTTGGTCATTAGGCTCATCATCATCATCATACTCATCGTATTTTGGCAAGCAGTTGAAAGAAGAGAAGTTGTTATATTCATATAGTATATCAGGAGACTGCTCCATCATGTATGGTTGTACGAATATGTCATCTGTTTTGTGGTAGGTTTGTTCATGAATGTCATTACTTTCCTCTTGCAAAACAGATGTGTTCTGGTGTTCTGAACATTCCACTTGCATTGTGATCATTTCCTCTGACCTTTGTAACAAACCATGAAGTTTTTCTTCTTGCTCTATTTTGCGCTTTTCTTCCCTGATCTTCAGATTTGCCTCTGTCCACTGCCATGTCCTTCATTTGTTTCATAGTGGACAGGCTCCTTTCTCTTAAACAAAATTCTATTTCTGGGTCAAAAGCTCTTGGATAATGCAATAGAGCTAAATTAGGGGGAGGTCTAATATTCAAAGGCAGAGAATGATAAACTTGATTGAACCGATCATAAAATTGTTGAACAGATTCATTTGGACTTCTTTTTAACTGATTATATTCTTCAATGAGCAAGAGGAAATTAAGTTTAATCATCCATCTATCAAGGAAGAGTTTGGAAATCTGCTGAAGATTAGAAATGCTAGCCTCAGGCAATGCTTTAAACCAAGTCCTAACTTCGCTTTGCAAAGAAAGGGAAAACAGCCTGATACTAACATCCTCGTCCTCCACTTCAAATATATTAAGATAGTCTTCAAAGGCTTGGATATGTTTTTGCGCAGTAATACCATTTTCTCCATCAAATCTTGGGAGATGCTCAGGATGATTTTTGGGCAGAGGATTAAGCACGGGAGGCAAAACAAGAGGCTTATATCTGTCAGGAACCTTATGAGGCACGGGATTATGTACAGGGATTGGCTGAATGGGCTCGATATGAACAAGGATAGGATGATTGTCTTTGACATTTGTTTCCTCCTTGGTTGTATGATGATTTACAGCAGCATTTAAAGGTTGTTGTTCTAATGTGCAAGGAGGCTTTTTAACAACATTTTCAAAAGGCAAATCATGAAAATCTAATTTAAAATAATTTTTAAAATACAATATACACAGCAAAATTTGATGGAAGAGAAAGAACATGACCTCTTGGATAGTAATCCAGGTCAAAAGCCTGATCTGCTCATATATTTCTCTTGGGTTCATTTCTCCAGCGGAGTCTTTATTATGAGGATTATGTGAAGTCGCCAGGTGGATAAGTAAATTAACTTTGAAGGGCCTGATCTCTGTCCACCACACAGATCAGGACTTAATATGCAATAGGGAACAAAATATTTTTTTGAGATTTTTTGAGATTTTTTTGATTTTTTGGCATTTTTCAAAACAAGTTTAAGATTTATTTGAAAGGCAAACTGATCAAAAAAGGGATTTACAATGATGAACAAATGATGTCCCCAGTGGAGTCGCCATTATGTTATCACTCAGGTTGTTCCCTTTGACTCCTAAGGGAATACGGCTGAGGTAACCACAAACCAAGCTTTGGACTGCAAGTCCTAGCCTACCAGCAGTCAGAGAGGGCTCTCTCTTTGGGATTTAGCTTTGTTTAAGGGATGATTTTAGGCTAGATATGATGCACATGGGTTTTGATTTAGATTGATGGGATGGTTGATCTATTCAAGCAGAGTTGGCACGCAAAGTGTAAAAAGTTCAAACCATTGGGCATGGAGTCAATGAATGTGAACTAAAGGGTGTGTTTTCTTTGGTATAAGAGGGGAATATGGAGCAAGATAGCTACACATGGCGCAATGTTTTATGCTGGAACAAGGATGAAATGGAGGTCAGGGGATGAGAGGTAATTAAAGATCTCTCATCTAGCCAAAGAGGGAAAATGGATGAAGGCTGAATAGGGCAATGAATAATTCCTAGACAGCATTCATATGTGAAGGAAACAACTTAAACATGTTTAATTAAAAATGCATATTCATCACTGGTTCAGAGGAAAACATAGAGAAATTACAAGAATTGAGCACAGAGGGCATGAAAACCAGTTCTAATCTATTCCTTTTTCCTGCAACTTAGATTATGATATATAAATGATACAGCTACATATAAACTGATAAACAGAGGGAGGAAAGACTTATTGAACCGTGAGCAAGCACGAGAATTCCATAATATGTTCTTCAGCCATTAAAAGCACAACCAGCCAGTTCAGATGCAAACATTCCATCAATCTTTGATTACAGAAATTCTTAATATTTACAGCGCAAATCTCAAATGAGAGATCAACCAACAACCCACCAACCCCAATCACAATGTTCAGGGTTGTATTTATAGGAAAAATATCTACAAAAAGTATCTGCTAGAATATCTAAGGAAATAAATGCAGTTAGCCTAACTTCTCTTGCAAGTAATGTAAAAATATCTATCTAATGCTGCACTAGGGGGCAGCTACTTCAAAAAATGAAGCTATCTATCCTTTGTTGTTATGCGCTGGCCATTCACCATAACTGCGCATTGGTCTCTATTCCACTGCTCTTGAGTGTCTTTAATGTGCATTCACTGTGACCTGAGAGCCTTAGGTGGCTTCACCGCTTTCTTATTGTCGATTTGATACTCTTTGCCGCTTCACTGATACTCTTTAATTGAATATGGGCTTCCTCTTTCCTTTGATATGCTTAAAACTGTCAAATCGCCCCTTTTCTGCCTTTTCGAGGCAAAAATAACTGCTGAAAAAATGAGGCTTTCCATTTTGGCCTATTTTTCTTCGAAAACTGCCTCAGATTTTCATTCGGGCCTCCTAAGCATCAATTTCGCCTTTGCGCGCTTTTCTTTCGGTGGATGACATCAGCATGACGTCAACAGTGGGACCCAGTACGGCGAATGACGTGGCAAGGTGGCGCAGCAGGGTGACGTGGCAGGGTGACGCAGCAGGGTGACGCAGCAGGGTGACGTGGTGCTTACGTCAGGCAAGGGGGAAGTAGTATCCAGTTTTAGGCGCACCGCTTTTGGGCACAGGTGGTTTGAGAGGAGGGGGATCCACCACAGTCGAGAGGGTGATGCGTGACAGGAGTACGACGGGAAAACTACCCATCTCCCGTGCGCTAACCATCGACAGGTTCGGGGGGAAGAAGACCCGCCCACCGTAGATCTTAGGGCGCGGGCAATCGGACGGCTAGCGGGACAGGTAAGACGGCAGAAGGTTAGGGACGGGGCCCGCGGCACCTTCTTTACTTATTTAATTTCGGGGGGGGGGAACTTTAGGAAAGTGGGTTTTTCATTAGGGTCTGCGGGTTATGTGCGCCGGTTAACAATGCAGGTGGAGGGGGAGGGTTAGGTTTGTAGATGAAAGAGGGGGACCAAGGTTATTACTTTAACCAGGGGTTAAAGTAACTCCGGGTTTAAGACGCAGAAGGGTTTATATTAGTCCCAAATGGACCAATATCTCCTAAATCGTGTTACATAGCTATAGTGCTATAGGGTGGGATATGTAATATTTTTTGGATTTTTATATAGTTTTTTGTAGAATAGGGGTAGGGAAAATGATTTAGGGAGCTAAATAATAAAGTTAGGAGTTAGTATGACTTGGTGGAGTGGAAATGTAAGGGAAATGATGGATTGTGTAAAGATTAATTTTACACAATAAATGTGGCTTCTTTTCACTTAGTCCACTCAGATGTCAACTTGGTTTTTTGACAAGGATGGAGTGAAAACATGACTGGTTGGGCAGATCCCAAGGTCCTCAAGGGGATGTTAGTAAGTGATTTGGGAAATAGGAAGAAGGGGGAGTTAGTCATGCATCCATTGTTGTACCATCAAGTCACTGCCTGGTGCCAATGCCATAAGTGATATGAGTCCTTCTTGACAAGACCACAAGTGATTACCAATCTACTTCTACAACCTCAAACTACCTACCCAGCCTAATACACCTAACATTTTTTCTTCTTTTGGTTTGAGTGCACTTGAATTAGCAAACCCAAATTTTCAACTTTTTTCTTTTAACTGGCCTCCTATCTACATCTATACTTATTTCATCCAGGGGCTCAGGTTAGGCTGTTGAGCACCCTTATTCTCTACCTAGCTAGTAATCTGTTAAGCTTAAACTGTTTGGACATATAATGATTCTCTATATTCTACAACAGGAAATTGAAACCTAGGGAGACCAAGATTAAGCTGTTTGGACCTCCCTTTAACTGAAAAATTCTTCAAAATTGGAATGCAGTAGAGGCACTTAGACTAGCACACTCTCATGGACACTTCTTTGGCCTCAGTGACAAATATGGAACATTGCAGCCTGCAAAGTATGACATATTTGGCACGTAGAAATGTCGATCATGAAAAATGAATACCTGCTATGAGCAGGAGGCTAACACCTAGAAGGTTGGAGTGGTTACAATTTGTGGATATTGAGGAAGGTGCTAGGAACTTGGTGGTTTGACACACACACATTGTAGGATGTGGTTTTGGGGCTTAGACTCAGAGGACTGTGGAGGTACCTTGGGGCTAGGAAGATAGAGAGGTTGTTCCTAGTTGTTTGGGTAGAAAATTTAGTTGGGAGGTTTTGAGGAGTAGAGGAAGAAAAGTGGCATCAAACTTAGCCAAGGAATCTATGTACTGAGGTACTCTTCTTGATGTTATCTAAGTTTATTCTGTGTATAATCATATTGTATAGGCTAGAAAAAATGCTTGCAATATATTGCATACTTGGAGATCAGAGATTAGATGGATATGGAAAAATCACACACACACACACACACACACACACGCACATATTCTTGATACCTTGGTTTAGGCCTCGCACATGGTATCAAAGTGTCTAGTTTAAAAACTCAAGCCTAGGACCACCTACGCCCTAATAAAACAACTCATGCAATAGCCTAAACAACTCAGAAGTGGGAGTAGTTTAGAATTGGACTGTAAGGACCACTGATCCAGATTTAAACAGGAATGAAAAAAATTACAGAGATAACCATAAATACAGACATGAAACAGACATAATACTTTTTTTCATTAATGTAAAATACTGAAATATGCTGACAAACAAAAATGGAAATAAACTAGCTTAGGCGATGGTAGCTTATCTCTGAGAAGAGATGTGGTGGCTACATGCCTCTAAATTGCGTTACAATGAGGTTCAAGGGCCTTTTTATTATTGAACAATAATAGCAAACCCTAAACAACCAAAACCCTAACCTGAGGAGATGTAACATTAAGAGTTTATGGACCCCGTTGGGGTTAGTTGGACAGCCAACTTCCTGGGGTCGTGACTTGGTCATATTATCTCCATTTGATGCACATGATACCCCATTAGAAAGATATCTCCGAGGACTATGATGGAAAATATGATTTTATCAGAAAATTGTTGGTGGTAGATTGCCAAAAGAATGTCGTTTAGGGCCTCAAAATGGCTTCAGAAGTTTAGGACCCGAAAAACTGCTAAAAATAGTAACTTGTGCTACAATTAAGAAACTGAAAAACTGAAAGAAACAATGGTGGGGGTCCAAGTGGAATTGGTGGGTGGCCAACAATATCCACCTAGATCATTCCTCCCCCCTTAGGAAGAAATGGTCCGCATTGCGTTGAGTTCTTCCATGAGATGAGGAAACTTCTGCTGAACTTGGTCCCTGGTGAGCCACTCACCCTAGTGAAGGATTTGGCCTGCTTTGAAAACTCAATACAGTTGGATCTGCTACTGGAAAGTGTGCTTGATCTATGTGTCCATGATCTGATCAGTTGCAGGTTGTTCCATGCAATCTAGATTTAACCCTGTTG
Organism: Pinus taeda; assembly: GCA_000404065.3. Lineage (NCBI taxonomy): Eukaryota > Viridiplantae > Streptophyta > Pinopsida > Pinales > Pinaceae > Pinus > Pinus taeda. The sequence continues at coordinate 44,901 of APFE031580172.1, read as the reverse complement.
GTGTAAGTTTTTCTGCAATGTCAGATGTGTCTAGTAATGGTGGAAAGCATGGTCGAGGGCAGTCCACATTGAACACTTGGTGCAAGCCAAGGAATGGGGGAATGCTGTGCTCCAAAACATTGTTTCCCACAGCCTTGGTAATGGTGTAAGGACAATATCCAAGTGGTCTGAGCTTCTGATGGGCTCTTGTAAGGCATTCTTTCTGTAGATGCAACCAAAATTTGTTGCCCACTTGAAAATTGTGTGGCACTCGATGTTGATAATATCACTGCTTGTACTTGGCATTTCCCACAATGAAACAGTGACATATCGACCTGTTGGGTAGAGGTGCTTCGATCGAATGCTTGACCTGACAATGCAATGGTACCCCTGTGGGTGAGGAGAAGATGTCCCTGTATTCTTTCATGACCGTATTCACCTGCTTCTGCTGCATGGAGGAACCCTTCCCAGGGGCCATGGATGTGGCTATGATCTTCCCCTTATCTTGAGAGTGAACTAGAAAGAAAATAAATTTCCTAGTCTTGGAGATGATCTTACTGTATTTCTTAGTAGAGATCAAAGAGGTGGCGGTAGGTGGGGCTACCTTTGGTATCCTCTACAATGAATTACCCAAAGAAATAATAACAACACAAGGCCTTGACTCATACACAGCATGTCGCTTCCACAAGTATGGTTGGCCTAATAATACATCACAAACATCAAGAGGTGCAACATCACACAATACCTCATATGTGAAGGGCTTGACGTTGTAGGGAAGGCGACACTGCTGGCAGACTCGGAGATCTCGTCCTTGGTGAAGCCACTCGATGTTGTATAATTGTGGGTGTGGTATGGTTAGTAGGCCCCATCGCTTCACAGCCTCTGCTGAAATGAGGTTCTTTTGGCTACCACTGTAGACAATGAATTGCAGCAGTAAACCCTTCACCTGCATTTGTGAGTGGAAAAGATGCTCCCCCTGCTCTGGATCTTTAGGCTCGTTCTTCTGGATCTTTGCAATGGCAACAGTGGTGTTGGGCTCCACATCAATGATATGCTTCCCTTTGTCATTCCTCTTGTCTAGTTCTAACTCAGGGTCGGAACATTCATCTGATTCTAAAGCATTCAACTCAGCCACTAGCGACTGCTTGGTCCGACACTCACTTGTGTTATGAGTGGGGCTCTTGTGGAATTCACACCACTTTCTTTTTCCTTCTTTGACTTTGTGGTGTTGTTCTTTTCTTGCAACTTCAATGGGTTGTCTTGGGTCACCCCGCCTTGGCTTTGTCCTTTGTTCTTCAGATTCGCAGATCCAAAGTATTGCTTCTTCAATTTAACCTTATGCTCGATCTTGAAGGTGTATTGGTACACCGTGCCGATGTCCAGGAACTCCATCTTTTCCTGGATGTATATATGTAGGAAGCCGTGCTACTTCAGTACCAAATGTTTCTCAGATACCTTGATGCCCAACTTCGTGCACAGGGTATGAAAAACATTAGTAAACTCCGGCACATCTTGGTCCCTTCCTTGCCGCAACATGGTCCACTTTGTGTAGTTATCCTCATAGCTTCCGACAGGGTAGTACTTCTCTTTGACGGCATCCCGAAATGAATTCCAAGTGGGTGCGGCTAAAAACAGTGAGGCCGTACTTTCATCCTTCTGCTCGTAGTAGGTTTCCCACCAGTCCTTGACATGGGGTCGGATTTGAGAAGAGTGAAAGTAATTTTTTCCTAGATGGAAAAGTCATGACCAGAAAAATACCCCTCTAGCAGATTTAACCATTTATCTACGACATCTGCATCTATCTGACCCTAGAATATGGGGATTTCAAAGTTAACTTGTACCTTAAAGGGTGTGGCGTTTCTAGAGTAGCTGTTGGAAGAAGATGTGTCGCCCGTGGGTTGCTGCTGAAGGATCTGGGCAAAGTTGTCCATCATCGCATTCCTTTGTCGGTCGAGGGCTTCTTCGAGCAAGATTTTGATAGGATCTCCTGCCCCCTTGTTTTCTTTTCATCTACCATTGGAGGCCCTCAAGATTTGCGAGGTTGGTCTTGCAAAGGTTCGACCGGTTCAAGCCGTAACTCCTTATATCTTGATCTCGTTGGGGACATGCAAAGAAAAATAGAGAAAGAGCAGACTGCTCTAATACCAATGATCTAGATTAAATAGGAACACAAAAAACTATAGAGATAACCATAAATACAGAGATGCAGCAGAAATAATACTTCATTTCATTAATGTAAAATACTAAAATATGCTTACAAACAGAAATGGAAATAAACTATCGCGGGCGATGATAGCTTATCTCTGAGAAGAGATGTGGTGGCTACATGCCTCTAAACTATGTTACAATGAGGTTCAAGGGCCTTCTTATTATTGAACAATAAGAGAAAACCCTAAACAACCAAAACCCTAACCTAAGGAGATGTAACACCAAGAGTTTATGGGCCCCGTTGGGGTTAGTTGGACAACCAACTTTCGGGGTCGTGACTTGGTCATATTATCTCTGTTTGACACGGATGATACCTCGTTGGAAAGATCTCTCCGAGGACTACGACAAAAAATATGATTATTGGGAAAAATTGCTGGCGGTAGATTTCCAAAAAAACGTCGTTTAGGGCCTCAAAAAGTCTCTGGAAGTTTAGGACCCGAAAAAATACTAAAAATAATAAATTGTGCTACAATTAAGGAAACTGAAAAACTGAAAGAAACAATGGTGGGGGTCCAAGTGGAATTGGTGGGTGGCCACCAATATCCACCTAGATCAACCACTTGTATGTATTCCATTTACACATTATTTTGTTTTCATTTTTTAAAACCAAGATTAAAAAACATACAAATTTTAGATAGAGGATGAATGACCTGTTATAGAGTTTTAAGAACTCAACGTTTCGGACTACCAAGTGAGTCCATCATCAGGGGATGCGTGATTAGATATTCAAGAGATATTGAATATCTATTCACGCATCCCCTGATGAATATCTATTCACACATCCCCTGATGATGGACTCACTTGGTAGTCCGAAACGTTGGGTTCTTAAAACTCTATAACAGGTCATTACTCCTCTATCTAAAACTATCTTCACCTGTATGGATTCATTATTTAACAACATACAAATTATTCATATACATAATTCCATGCTCACATTTTTTTAACAATTAAGTTGTGCTTTCCAAGTTATTGAATTACAAGGTAATAAACAAATGAAGGTTTTCTTTTTAAAAGCAACCTTCCATTGAATAACGACAACCAACATAAGAATCATATAATAATTCCAGGAACACATACCAACAGTCATGAAATTAACAAATATACATCGTATCCTTAACCATTAGAATCTGATAATTTATGAAAACAAATAATTATATATAACCTTTTTTTTAAACCAATGATATCATGCACTAAGGGGAATGAGATCTTGATCTCAGGTCTATTGATTCTTGCACTCCCTTGATGTAATCCTCGTATACATGTGGATATTTTTGGGTCTTGATCGAATCTTGTTGACTCACCGATAGACCTACCAACCTACTCCTTGGATATTCTTCTTCTCCATGGAACCTTGAGTTGCAATAAGACTGCAAGGTAGAGGAGGAACACTAGCAAGTGGAGGAGAGCACTCTAGCTCAAGAGTTTTGTCTCCAAGAGCATCCAATTCACAAAAATTGCTATAAAACTCAGTGGTCACTCTCACAATAGCATTATGAAGGTCATCCAACAATACGACAAAGGGTTCCTTTTGTCATAGCTTTCTCCTCCTTTTATGGGAGGCTTTACAGATGAAACTTGTCACTTCATGCAAAAACAATTATTTTTATTAGTCCGATAATTTGATTATTCACCTATCCATGTGGCAGTCTCTCACCAATGCTCTCCTAAAATTATTTACTTGTTTTCTAATTAGAAAAACATAGTTTCCCTTATGCCAACATGACTCCTTATTTCTTCTCCTAGTTGTCCCTAGATCCCCCTTTTATACTCCTTATTTTGTGTTCATTACTAAAGTCAACTGGTAGGTCTCAAATCTTATTCCTCAACTACACCCTAGTATATCTCAACTTGGAATTTTGGATGGAGATCTTTGTATTGTGCTCTTGCCACATGGAGGTTCTCTCATGAAACTAAATTTCTCTAATTTTAAATTGTTACTCTTTAATTTCATACACCACCATTTTTTCTTAATGAAGTTAAACTATCATTGGATTAATGTTTTTAATTAAACTATATGTCCCCTTCCCCTTTTTCCATTAGAACACTTACATACTTTGGAGTTATTTTATTACACATTATATACTTAATATTTTCCAAATGTGAGGAGAACAGAGTTACTCTTTTGGTCCAGTTTTTATAATTCTTCATATTCTCCCTTTTCCCAAGGTTTACTCTTGATTTAGTTAATTTGATTCTAAAAACCCACTTAATACATTATATGAATTAATGTTCTCATTGCATGATTATCAATTCTTAATTATATTTTTGTTTTTTCTTCTCGATGCCAATGGTTATAAGTCAGTCGTTCCCTTCAGGAACTTCCTTTAGATGTTCTAAGGGTGCCACACCACTTTCCCTTCATGCATCCTATGAATACAAAGGTAAAAACTAGACGTGACAATTGAGACCACTACCATCTCCTATGTTGCTTTCTATAGTGAGACTAATGGTGTTGAAGATCAATGAACCCGCCTTGATGTCTGCCCCCCAGTAAATCCTCATAAGAGACCTAATCCAGGGTTTTTCCTCATGATATTGTGAGCTTCAAGGCGAATGTATCATAATACCTTTTGGCCCAAGTCACAGTGGAAGTGCTAGTGGGTGGAATTAGGGATGCTATTCCACCTTTCTCATGAAATTCCATTTGTCCTTTACAACCCCATCACCCATGTGTGATTCATTTGGCCAAGCAACTGACTTATGCCTATAGCCACTATCATGGCATTAGTAATCACAATATGATATTAATTTGAACTTTAAATTCAATTGTCAATAGTATGCAATAGATTAAACCAGAGGTGGTAGACTCATCACATGTAGATGCATTTGGGTGGCCTCCTATCACACTCAATAATCATCAATAATATATATTTATAATGTTAATCATTGATATAATTTCACATGCTAAATATTATCATGACATAATCATCAAAATAATCACTAATTGTAAGCAAGAAGCCAATCCTCGGAATATGTAAGTTAGACAACATAATAAATTCATTAACATAATTACACGTAGTCATTAAATAGGCTCATCACAATGATCATAATCATAACATCAAATTGGTACATCACAATTATTATCACATCCACTATTAGCAAAAATAAAAATAAAAAACCAAATCCTCACCTGAGGTCCTCAAAGAATGATGTATGAGGAATAAGGCTATATCAAGGCTAATAATATCAAGGTTAGTCAACCAGAATGAGACACTACATACACCCCCTATTAATAATAGACTTTGTCCCAAAGTCTTCAGAAGAAGAAATGACATTGTGATGTGTCTCCTCGGTGTCATCTCCAATTTCCAAACTGGGACTATAACTATTCCACTGGACCTTCACTTGGTCCACCAATAGTCATCTAAGTTGTACAGTTGATTGGTCCAATATGTCAACTAGCTCGACCATCATTATACCCTTGTCCAAGACCTCTAAATGACCCAAGTCAATAGCATGTGAAGGATCTAGAATATAATGATGTAACACAGACACGTGGAACACCTCATGCATACATACTAATGATGTAGGTAAAGCAAGTCTATATGCCACCGACCCTTTCTTCTATATAATCTCAAATCGTCCCAAAAAATCTTGGAGAGAATTTTTCTCCCTTCCCAAAATTTATGGAGTTGTTTTAGGGCCTTACTCTCAAAAGCACCTCATCTACCATTTCATAACTTTGATTATTCCGATGAGCATCGACATAGCTCTTCTATCGATATTTTTCTTCCTTTAGCCTCCCCTTGATCATGGTCATTTTATCTTCCATCTCTTGTACTACTTACAGTCCTATTAATACTCAATCCTCTAGTCAATCCCAACTGAGAGGCATTCTGCAAGTCCTCCCATATAGAAACTCAAATGGTTCCATCTTAGTTGAACTCTGATATATATTATTGTAAGAAAATTCCACCAATGGTAAAAACTCTTCCCATATTTTTTGTTGATCCATCACATACATTCGTAGCATGTCCCTAAGCATTTGATTAGTCCTCTCTACTTGACTATCTATCTCTGGGTGATAACCAATGTTGAAGTTTAACTGGGTTTCTAAGGCTTCTTGGAAACTGGTCCAAATCCTTCCTATAAACACTACTCCCCTATCTGATATGATCTTCCTTGGCACTCCATGTAATCTCATAATCTCATCGATGAAAAATAGGTTGTCTTAGGTGTATTATATGTATTCTTAAATGGTATAAAATGTGTTTTTGGTCAATGTGTCTACTACTTCAAATTTAACATCATGTCTCGTTGTGATCATCGGTAATCCCACGATGAAATCCATTGATATAACTCCATTTAGACTTTGGATTTTTATGCTCAGCTTTTACTCATTGACATTCTAAACATCTTGCTACAAAATTTAGAATGTCCTTCTTCATCCCCTTCCAAAATAATAGCAGTTTCAGGTTTGCATTCATGTTCTTAATATTGGGGTGTGCCATGTATAATGCTCAATGTGCTTCACTCAATATCAGTTGGCGTACATCTTCATTTGATGGCACATATATATTTCCATGGAATCATATCTAGAGAGTATCCCTCATACTTCGGAAGCTTCATTTCATTATAGCTACCTTAAAAAACTATGGGCCTTGTCCCCTTCCTCCAGTGCTAATTCCTTCTTGATGTTGTTGTACGTAGTATGTTTGAGGAGGAAGTATTTAAATTCAATGTCTACTCCCTCAAAGCTACAAATTTGACTCAAGTCTTACAATTCCATTCCTCCTTGGACTCCTTTCACCTCCCTTTATTGTGTCTTACCCCATGCAACATTATCCCAAGTTGGGCCAAGATGTGTTTCTCCCTCCAATGTACATTAAGCTTAAGATGTTCTTGGACCTGAATATATTTTGCAAGTTTAATATAGTATTGTTGTTTTTGCTTGGATATCCTCTTCCATTCCCCCCTTGTAGGAATATTGTATGTGTTGGGTTAATGCTATCCTATCCGAGGGGAAGTCCTCTTACATTATTCCCAACCATATTTTACCTAGAATATTCCATATAACCTTCCTTCATTGAAAATTCTCCTTGCTGATTTGGCACATGAATTTGTTTCTATTCATTTTTGCCACTCTCCACCTATATAGAATTATCCTCCTTATTGCTTCCAATTCAAGTCGGTAAAGCTTTCTTTCCACCAATAAGATTTCATACTTGTGTGAGAAACTTGAGTTTTACTTCTCTGATCTTTTAATTCTTTTCCTTTAGTACACTTAAAAATAACCATAATCATTAGTGAAGGCATGAATCATGTGGTAACTGATTTGGATGACTAGATCCAACATTAGATTAACTAAATAAGGATGAGAATGTTATTTTATTTTAATTTTTTTGCACCAAGGACTTAGATCTCCTTGGGGTTGAGGTAGCACAAAAATAAAATATAAGATGCTTCCCATTCCAAGGTAACTACTCAAAATATTGGATATATATTAATATTTTACATTGTATAGCATCTTGTATTTCATGTTAAAAAATTGAACACACACACACACCACATATAATCTATTGGGTGTTTTCTTATTTCCTTTTGGAAATGCTACTTATACCAACTCAAGTCGTCCTTCAACTAAGTTGTGAATTCTATGAGGCATTTTTTACAGTAATATCACTTCAAGAAAGATGCAAACATATTTCATAATTACAATGGCATGCATTTTGAAAAGAATGCATTCCCTCAATCCATGCAATTTATGCACTATGTTTAACCACTTGCATAACTTAGTAGTGGGTTGTAGTTATGGTAAATCAACATACTTGCCCCTCCTACATTTAGAGGTTTTTCACCTTTACCTAAATTTACGTAAATGTTTGCATAAATTCTTGTGGGTAATAACTTTTTGGAAATGTGTTATTTATGCGAATATAAAAACTTATTTGGAAAATTGTTATTTACACAAATATAAAAACGTAAGTTCTTTGCCTTGTAAGCCATAATAGAAATCAAGTAGAGATAAAAAAATATTTATTTATTTATTTTGAGTTGTATAGGTTTAGTAAATAAGAGGAAGTAATAAATTTTAATAAATTTACCAATAATTGTGATAAGCACTAGTGAGAGGTTTTGAGTACTTGAGTTTCATCCTGAAACCTGACAATTACGAGTCTGGGAATTGACAGTGGTTGGTTGATAAAATAAAAAAGAAGATCACTTGTTGGGAGCATAAATGACTATCACTAGGAGGTAGATTGATCATGGTTAAAGTTGTTTTCTAGGGTATTTCCATTTTTTGGATGCATTATACCATCTCCCCATGGTGGTTATAAAAAACATCATTGTGATCATCTCCAATTTCCTTTGGAATGGGGCCACCGAAAAATAAAGAATTCACTTGGTCTCTCTATCCTTATTATACAAATCAATATCCAAAGGAAGGTGGGGCATCATAAATACCAAAAGTTTCAATTTGGTTCTCCTTATCAGCAGCTTATGGAGGGGTTTCAACGGTGCAGGTGGTTGGCAAGAAATCATTTGAGATAAGTACACTCAGAACATTAATTTAGAAGAGTGTGTATCATATGGTGCCCCAATGATCCACAATGCCTCCGATATATGGCGCAACGTTATGAAAGTTCACTATTGGTTCTGTGCTAATCTATGTTGGGAGGTGGGCTGTGGAGAAAAGGTATTCATAGGCCTTGATCCAATTAAAGGGATGATTTTTGGTCATCATTTACCTCACTTCATAATTCAGTGCCTCATTGAGAGAAGTTTCTCTACCTTGGCCCACATTGGGAGGATCAATCGAGCTCCATTAACATATCCTTAGTGGCCAAATGCTCTAGATTTGGGTATCCCTATGGAATTTGAGGTAGAATGGAACAAATTTTGCATGCACCTTATCAATGTTGGCATTTCCCTTTATACCGGGCTTGACAAGCTAGCATGGGCCAATTCACATCCGAGAGGGGACATCCCTGTCAAATATGCCTACACATATATCTCGTCTTTGTCTTTGGCTGAGCCTCAGGTCGAGTGGATGGCTCAAATTTGGAAGTAGCATGTGCCATTAAAGATCAAATGTTTCACCTGGTTGGTCTTTCCCAATTGGTTCCTCACATGGGATATTCTCATTAAAAGAGGCTTTCAAGGTCCTAGTTGGTGTCTGCTTTGTGGAACGGTCCCTAAGGAAGTAGAACATCTTTTCTTACATTTCCCTTTTGCTATAGTTGTTTGGGAAACGATCACACACTCTCTTAATTTTGATTTGGTGGTGGATCGATCTTCCATTAGCGCTTGGCTAACCAATTGGGGAGATGCTCAGAAGGTAGTAAGAGCCCTGACATTATATTTCCTCTGGGGCGTCTAGGTATGTCAAAATAAATTCATTTTCGAAAACCAGATCCTTGATGTTCATTCTACCAACATGAAAATCCTTAATTACTTTATTGAGGTGGGTTCTTGGAAGCCCCATGCTCGCAACAAAGTGGTCTCTTTTGCCCAGTTCGGTTTCTCCTCCCTTGTCAGTTTCTTTGACAAAGCTTTCTTATAGGGTGCATGTGGTTGTGGCGCTTATATTGTGGTGGACCAATCCACAGCTTACAAGTTATATTGGTCGAGTAGCTCAAGCTCCAACTATCGGGCATAGGTTTTGGCTCTTTGGTGAGTATTGAAACTTGTGGGGTGGTTTCCATTGAGGAGATTAGAATTGTTGGAGGCTCTAGTCCACCATTGATTGGGTGCAGGGTATTTCTTCACTCGATGTCCTTTGCATGTTCCATTGGCTTTGACAGATCATGGGGCTTAAAATCTCTTTCAATAATATCTCTTTTTTTCCACAAATATCGAGAACATAATTCAGTGGTTGATGTGTTGCCTAAGCGTGGTGTATTATCGACTCTAGGTTTCATTCACTACAACCTTTGGATCCAGGGAGCGCCCCATGCGTCTAGTTTTTACTCTGTTTTTGATTGAATCTAGTGTTTCATTTTGGCTTTATGTCCATCTTTCTAGTTGGATATGGGCCATTGTTGGTGTTTTGATGTGTCCTCTTTTGGCTCCTCTAGAGGTTGCTTTCTATAGTTAAACGGTGCTTCGTAGTGTCCTCTGTTTCATTTATGCCCTCAATTCATTATGGTCTGCTTTCAGTTTTGGTGGTGTGTTGCCTTATGATCTATTGAACATGTAACGCCTTTTATAACAATAAAAACCATTTATTTTTTTGTTTGAAAAAAAAATTATTATATAAAAGATATACATAAATATAATAAATACAAATACTTCTACATAATATAATTATTTATTCTATTTTATGTATTATTGCTAAAATCATATATATATAAAATAGCGAAATGCAAAGAAAAACAATTCCCATAATTAATTCCATGGAAATCTAAAACAAAAATGTGTCCATTCCCTCAATAATTTTTTAAAACAAAGGAATGAATATTTCCTTATTCCTTACAAAAATATTTTTTTATTCCCTCGATAATTTTTTAAAACAAAGAATAAATATTTCCTTATTCCGGGTTACTTTGAAATAATATCCTGTGCTAAATCATACCGTCTAGAGTTTGAGACCATTCTTATAATTAGGTAGGAATTTTAGGATATATGACCTTACAAATTACTGAGCCATGAAATCTAAAGTACCATTAAAAAGAAAGAAATAGAAAACAATTTCCGGTGGCAGTGGATATTTATGTCGACGATGTGTAAGTTGATAACCAATATTTTCGCACAAGCGTTTGGACTCATCCCATCCGCAAGTCAAGGACACAAACTATTCACTCTTTTGCCTCCCCAATTTTGTGAACATATTTTTACTTAGAATTTTTTAAGTGACCTATTATTTAGTCAAGGACACAAACTATTCACTCTTTTGCCTCCCCAATTTTGTGAACATATTTTTACTTAGAATTTTTTAAGTGACCTATTAATAAAATATTTATTTTGCATCGCCAATTTTGTCAACCAGCCAAGCCAACAGTGGAATGTAATTATTTTTATTCAGACTTTTTGAAGTGACCTCTTAGTAAAATATTTATTTTGCATATCAATTTTGTCAACAAACTGAGTCAACTACTGGAATGTAATTATCTTTATTTAGAATATTTTTTAGTGACTGGTTAAGAAAATGTTTATTAAGTTGTTTTATGGGGGAGTATATTTTAAAATTGTTTTTATTTGACTAAGAGTTTGTTTATTTTGGATGTAAAGAAACAGGTTAACGATCCAAGAACTAGAGATATTTAGCAAGAGCTAAAGCTTGCCTCCTTAAGGTTCTTGAAACATCTAGCAAAAGCTAAAGCTTGCCTCCTTACGGATTACCTGTGGGTTATTCCAGGTGGCGTGATTTTTCTTGAATAACAATGATAAATCAGTCTACATTCTCAATTAACAACCAAAAATAATTACGCTCACTGTTAATTCCACAACTAAATTATAATAAATTTTCCAACTAAGTACTGAGATGTACGAGGTCAGAAAATTTATATTACAATATGGTGGGGACTAAATTTGACAGATTCTACTAAATGGGATAATCAATGTGCGCCCACACTAGAGCAAGCCAAACTACAGTATAGTATTAGATAATATATATTCGAATCCGGGGGGTTCATATTTGAATCACCATCAGAGGAAGTGTGCGTTAAGTCAAATTACAGTACCTCAGCACGCAGGATTTCGAATCAGTGCTCGGGTATTCGGTCTTCGACGCCAAAAACCCAGCACGCAGTTCATTTTCAGAACGGCTCGCCAACATTAGTAAAGCCCAGCGCACGTTTTTCTCTGCTCCCCGTTTATTTCAAGTAAACACGCACAGGGAGACTGGGAGGAGAAATTTTTCAGATTTTATTTTTTGGTTTGTTTCGGCAGAGAGGCAGTATCGAGAGCGTTGCACTGTCTATCCAGGGCGAAAAACCCTATCTTGGGTTTTATCGGCTTCATATACGTCCGCTACAACCCACCTGGCCAATTCGTCCACTGCAACCCCGGGTTACCTCTTTGTGAACCCTTGAACTAAGACACCAGTGCATAATAAGTCATAAACTCTTGGGGTAGCTCTTGCTTATAAAAGACTTTTGTTCAGTGGACTAGAAAAACGGTACACACATTATCATCAAATTCAGATGTGAAGAAAGAAGCCATGGACACCAATGCCCACAAGTTAGATAATAACATAACAGTGCAAGGAAAAAGGACTGGGGCGGTTTCATACTCAAACAAGAATAGTCTTTTCCTATAGGCTCTTGGCAAGGGATTTTTGGAAACAAACCATTTGGGTCAAGTTAAATTTGTCTCACTATACAAAACAGAGAAGTGAATTTGGGTAAATGAAAACCAATATTGCAATTTTTAAGCATAGGTTTGCCTGCTTTAAATGGGAACAAAGAAGAAGAAAATAAATAAGACTAATAAAAATAAAGAAGAGTCAACTATTTACAGTTTCACATCTATACCTCTTACTTGGTCATCAAATCTCTATGTCTAGGAACTAATGAAGGCTAAGACAAAGCTGAAAATTTTGGAAGACAAAAAACAAGAAAGAGTATGCAAAATTTCAAAAATCACACTTGAAAATCGATGTTTAATGGAAGGTAACAAAATTTTAAAAGAACACGTAGCAATGTTACAACAAGCTTTAGAGACAGGTAAACAAGAATGACAAAACATGAAAACAACATGGCAAACCATGGAAGAATCAATAGCAGCAAACATGGATGTGATAATTTCTAAAGAAACTCTGGTAGATACACAAATATCTCAACAAATAATGCTTTCATAAAGGAAGATAGAAAAGAACAAGAGGAAAGACATTCCAAAAGAAATCAAAGGTAGAGTTGAGGACGCTAATGGTTACATAAGGATGAAAGAATAAGCAGATGTAAGTGTTAATAGCGTACAAGAAAGAAAACACAATGAAATAAAATATAGGGAAATAAACTTCATTATCAAGGGAATAAGAGATTATTGGAAGAATGAAAGCACTCTCAATTTGACAAGGGACTTTCTGAAAGGAAAATTACATTGGAAATGGCAAATTTGCCAAACAAGGATGGTGGGAAAGATATGTGAGGAGAGGCCTTGACCCATAAAAGTCATCATGGCAAGTATGCAAGACAAACACCCTCTCTTAAGAAAAAAGAAACTCTTGAAAGGCTCACACTTCTTCTTAGATGAAGATTTAACCAGCTAACAACAAAAGGAGAAAAGGGAAGAACAAGAGAATATTAGAGCAACAAGAAATGAAGAGAAAAGTGCATAGTTGTACAATGGTTAAGTGGTTATTGCAGTTTTTGGGCCCCATGGAAAAACATGGCAGTAGGTTAGTAGTAAAGAAAAAAATGTTAATTATATAATAGCGAGGAAAACAACAAGATCAACATGGATGAAAAGGGGGGAAGACTCAAATTTGAGTCTTATGCGTGAAACCACGTAGCAACCAAATCCTACCTAGGTCTACCTAAGTCTAGTTTGTTGGAACTGTAGAGGTTACCCTTGGAGGAGGGGACTAGGTCAGAGCCTATTTCATAAGGCAGATACATAATTTGTCTCACGGAAACTCATGAACATGATGGTTACAAAACTCCTATGTTTGATGGTTATTTGAAGTTAGCAGTTTGGAACAAAGCAACATAAAATGACAAAGGGTATGGGGGAATATTAGTTTTAGTAGATAAAAAGAAGGTTGTTGCATTCAGTTAGTGAAAGAAGATACAAATAAATAGTATTTATGGTTCAAAATATCAGAGAATGAGAATCACATAAGAATTGCAACATGCTATTTTTCCCCTCAACCCTAAAAAACTTACAAAAATAAGGGGCTAGATGATCCAGGAGGATCCAGGAGTATTGACCTACGTGGATCTTTAAAAAGTACCTGACATGGTAAAAGGAAAAAAAGTCAAAGTGGCAGAATATGGATAAACTTAGCATTGGATCGAAGTGCTCATTGTCGTAATTCCAACGGTGTGAACAACACTTGAATCCAAGCTCATATGGAGAAGTTAAAGCAAGTCAAAATTCAAGTTTGACTTGTCCAGGTGGTTGGAGGAGATGACGTGGAAAACGTCTTAGGGAATGGGGAAGCACCAAGTGGTAGACTACCATTGGGTCCCACATATCGCATATCACAGAAAAATAGAGGTCATAGGTTAAGGAATTGGCCTCTAGCATTGCCGATTTGCGATGGCAATATCGCATATCACGGATCGGCGATGTACAAGTGTTTTAAGAATCGGCCCCTAGCAAAGCTAGTGGCGATGCGATAAAATCGCAATCGCAGATCACAGCGGGAGCATGGAGTATCACCCTGGCTGCCGCCGATTGCGATTTGCGATTAGGGACTTTCAGGCCCGATATTTTATACACTGTATTTTATAACCCTGGCAAGTCCGTTGCTATCACAGTTGTATGGACTTTGATATCCGTAGAGGGAAAGTGCCAATTGCGATTTGGGATGGGAACTACCGGATATGATGTTTTATATGTTGTGTCCTATAGCTCGGCAGGTCCGCTGTATCGCAGAGTGCCCAATTGTTTGGGCTTGGGACAGTTCGACGATGGTTGGAAACGCCAATAGTAAAATCCGTCGGTTTCCACGCGCAATTAAAGAAGTTTTGTGCCATGTTTGTAAGGGGTTTTGCCATAATTGTAAGGTTGTTGCTATGTATCATTCTGGCTCGATATCCTTGAGCTTAAGACAATCCCACCTGCTTAACTTTGTCTATTGTTCGGAAACGCAGGGGGTTTGAGGGATTCGCTGCCATGCTTATTTAAATGACCTTTTAGTGTCTGAAGAAGGCAGATAGGACTGGCCAAATAGTTCAGAGAAGCAGATTGCAGCAGACCTTGACCCTGGCAGCTAGAAAGGACCTCACCTTGAGCAGCACGGAGGTTCCGAGAAGTTACAGAAGGTCCAATTATACAAATTGGGTGTTTGGATAGGCATTTTTGCATGAGTTTTCGCCAGGAGTTTAGTGGTAATGTTTGTTTCTGAAGCTAGGCTCTCCATTCTTTGTCAATCTTCTAGCTTGGAGGTATAAGAATTGTAAAGAATGTTGCTTGTACTTTTATCTCTTTTTATGCCACTTAATGAATGAAGGCCTCCCCACTATTGAGCAGGGCCCGGAAACATAGTCCAAATTGGATGAACTCCATAATCAAATCATTGTGTCATGGTTTCATGTTCTTCTGGTTATTTCCGCATTGTTTATGTGCTTTTAAGTTCCATGGTTAATTAGCTCTGTTATATGTAATTTCGATGCATTTGTAAGTAAAAGATCTTGGATCACTAGAAAACACGGATCTGTATACAACTATAAATAAAGATATTACTACGTATTCTCGGCAGGGATAAGTTCTTTTACTAGGAGATTTCAATACCAGAACAACAAATCAACAAGCTAGTATTATTTCTTGCAAAGAAGATCACAATCCTATTTAGCTCATTGAAGAGGAGAATCCCCAATGGACGAGATGTTCAGAAGATGACAAAGTTAGTAATCATTTTGGAGAGGAGTTGCTTATGTTGTGTGGTGCTTTCAATTTAATCATTTGCAATGGTCTAAATAGATGAAAAAAGTCTAGGAACTTCACTTGCAACACATACAATGGAGAAAGTGTCATTGACTATGTTATTTGTTCACAAAGCTTAATCGAAAAGATAGATGAAGTGAAGATTGGAGAGAATATATGACATTTAAGATCAGACTGTAACCCAATTTATATAAAGTTATCTTGGTTAGAAAAAAGGAAGCATAGGAAGAAAACCCAATGTGCTCGTCAATCAATATCAAGGGGCACAATTCTTTTAACATAAGAAATTATACTATCTTCAAGGCAATGCTAGATAGATAATTTCAGAAGGAGAAAAGTGGTTCCTAAAGCCTCAACAATCATGAGTTAACGAATGTAATTCAAGGTGCACTTGAGAAATGAAAAAGAGGAAAAATTAGGAAATTATAATCAAATTGTTGTCTTGTAAATATTTGGTTTGATGAGGAATGCAAAATAGCAAGGAGAACCTTGAAAAAACAAGGCAAGGAGAAGACAAATGTAAAGGTATATAAGCAGATTTTAAAAAGGAAAAAAGATGAATTCATGCAAACAAGGCGAAAATAGTTAATATATCTAGGCAAGAATAACCCAAAGCTTTTTTGGCTAGAACTTCAACCAAGGAAGAAGAAAACTAAAAATAATATTACAATCAACCAATGGTTTGACTATGCTAGACAACTTTATGAGAAAGAACAAGAGGTTGAGGCTCCCCCCGGGATCAACACAACTACAAATCTTTTCACACTACAAGAGGTGGAGATTGGAATTAAAAAGTTGAAAACAGGAAAGGAAAAGGACTTGGTTGAACTTCAAGCATAATATCTAAAGTGGGGAATGAACACCCTTGTGCCACACATCATGGAAATATTCAACAACACCATTCGGCAAGGATTCCCAAAAGATTGGACAACTAGCCTAGCAATACCCCTTTTAAAAGTGGAGACATTAATAATCCTTCCAACTATAGAACTATTATGATCAATCCTTTGTTTGCAAAGCTCTTTGAAAACATGGTAAAAAATAGAATTGCTAAGTGGGCAGAAGTAAAAGAAAAGAGGCAAAAAGGGCAAGCAGGTTTTAGGCCAAAGAATTCTATAGTGGATCATGCTATCATGTTGAGACACATTGTTGAAAAGGCTTGGGGGGAAAGAAGAAGTATTATGGTGATTTGTTGACAACAAAAAAGTATTTGACATGGTCCCTAGAGATAGGTTGTGGCGTAGAATGGACGAACCTAAAATTCTTTTGCATTATAGATTGTTTTCCATAGACTCTTGTTGTAGCGGCTACAACCACCCTCCAAAAATTTTCCTTAGCTTCGTTTTGGAGCCTTCCTTCCAACCTTCACAACAACTTGCCTTGCTTCGTCAAGTTCACAAGATTCAAGTGTTTTTCTTGCACAAAAGTAGTGCGTCGATCACAACTCGATGCATTCCCCTCATAGGATGATCACCTGGACTTGGTCCAACTGCAAGCTGAGCAACTCCCCCAAGAAATTGCGCAATTCTAGAGGGAAACCAAACTTCCTTCCAGAAATTGCGCAATCATCACTGGCAGCGTGCTAGGCTCCAGAATTGCGCAATTCTAGCAGTCAACACTCACAGTGAAAATTGCGCAATTTTCCCCAATAGGGCTACTCAACCCAGAATTTGTGCAAATCTGGGCAGCAGTCAACTACTTTGCCTAGAAATTGCGCAAATATCCTAGGCAACTAGCCCATCTCCCAGCCAGAAATGTGCATTTTCTCCCTGCAGTCGAGTACTTTCTTGCATGTGTAATTGAGTTGACCGATTCCCTCCGGGACCAAGAAAAACTGACTTGCATGCATATGTTTCTTCTTCCAAGGCAGCATGCAAAAGCATCCCTTGTTTCAAGGATCTATTTTTAGCAGTTTGAGGTTACATGCAAGGATAATTTCAAAAACCTCCCACCAAGTGTCGCTTTCCCTAGATTTGTGGCATGTGTGTCACAACCTTGATGCTATCAAAACTCATCAACCAAATGCTGCAGAGCTCAGTCCTCACATCAACCTTCCAAATCTGACATCCCACATCACATCTAGGAGCTGTCAGCATACTCAGCTTGGCTATTTTTGGGTAAACCCACTTCCCATGACTTGTGGTGCATTTCTGGTGCTTTTTGTGTTTCGCTTTGCATGAACATTGTCTGCTTGATTTCAGTGAACGCTTGATGTCGTTTTGATACATACTAGATTGTACTAGCACCATTTGAGTGTTCATTGTTATCTCACTGTTGTTGCATGCATGAAACTGTTTTGCATGAATGGTCGTCGATTCAGCGACTCGTCTCACCCACATGCATTTTGTTCCATTTTATGAATCTGTCATTCACTGTTTGCATGCATGATCATTCACTGATGCTTACACTCAGTATCACCATGCATTCGCACTCATATTCGCGTTTAATTGCCCATCGACGAGTCTAGGAAGCCTTGACCCAGACTCTACCTCACTAAGAGCCTCACCAAGACAACATTGTACAATCATGAGAGGGAAGGCTCTGTCTTCCTTTTAGGAAATGCACATTTCTACCCAGTGAGTATCCTCCAGGACTGTTTTGCGCATTTCTGAAGGACAGTGACTGCTAGCTCAGAAAATTGAGCAATGCAGTCACTAACCTTATAGCCATTGGTAGCTAAAATTGTGCATTGCGCAATTCCAGCAGTCAGCAACTAGACTGGACTGTGCATTACGCAATTCCAACAGTGAGTCAGTCTCCCAGTAGCCCAGATTGTGCCTTGTGTAGTCCAAGCAGTCAGTCTCCCGACCTCCCGGCTGAAATTGTGCAACCTTCATGATCAGTAACACAGATATGTTGCAAGTCAGTTCTCAAGTTCATTTTGGTTTTCCACTGACAGATTGTTTGCCATGAGTGTTGCCTTGTCTCTAGGTATTGTAGGTGTTCATCTGCCTCTCAACAGTGCAAGTACAATGGTTTCCAAGAGAGCAAAGTCGAAGACATTGTTCATAGCACATCTAGAGATGCAATCGATCAAATGTCTATGAGCTTGCCTTATCACAAAGATATCAAGTTGTTCGTAGACAAGGACATTAAGATATGATAGAAGCAACATCACAATGAGTAGCATCATGAACAACAACTGAAGGCAGCATATCGAATGCAACGAATGCAAGAGGAAGGTTGTTGACAACACAGAGGTGGAACAAAGTTGCAAACTCAAGCAGATCCATTGATGATGAAAGCAACTTTGGAGACTCGGGCTATGAAGTGATGGCGTGACATGAAGATCATGCGAAGACAGAGAATGGAACAAAGAAGGAATTGAATGTGCTAAAGTAGCAACTCAAGGAAGAACATGAATCTGCACAGACAGGCGAATGAGTTGCAACAGGAACATGAACACCAGTGGGCGCAACATGCACTCATGGATGAAACTGTGCCCATACAAGTTATAGATCTATCGCAATAGTTGGCATGGAGCAGACATGGTGAGTAGTGTTGTTGATCGCATGCAAGGGATTCATGTCATTGTGCGCACGCACACAATCCAATCCATTCAGCACACTCACCAAGGTGAATACAAGAAGCAAGTCCAACTAGAGCTGAACATGTACTTCGGCAAGTTGATGCGGATGATCACCAGCACACACTTGAAGATCAGCATGGACACTATGCATCAGTGTGTTGTCGGTTCAACCGCACCCAAAAAGACCATGCGCATGTTAGTAGATGAGTTGGATGAAGGAGCCATACCAATGCACCGTAGGCAACGAAGGCAAGAGTTCGCTTCAACAAGATGTCACCATGGGGTGCATGCACACCATCACAGATGACCAAGCTTGGCATCAACTCACCACCTTCACCATCACAAGCATGTCAAAGAGTTTGTCTCATCACAAATGACCGAGTGCCAGTGGTGTCTTGCATCGCTTGCTCAAGCCATGTTGTTTCACATGAATTCATGTGCATTGTAATGTAACATCATGTCAAGGGTAAGTCAAGTGTCAATAGTTGGATGTAATAGTCATAGAGTATATGAAGAGTCATGAGAGTAGATGAACTGTCACAAAGGGGAATTTCAAGGGTCACCCCACCCTTTGCTATAAATAGTCCCTCATAACTCATTATATAGGGCTTTTGGTCAGCCAAGCTTCCGATAAGACTATCTTGGAGAGAGCTTGGACAATATTGTAATGTGCCTTGGCTTCTCCACTGCACGAATCTAATACATCTCTTTGGAGGAGCAGGCGGATGTGGTTGTAATGTTCCACTGTTGGGGCTAGCGGGTTTACATGGATGTATTGTATGACTAGAACTTACACTTCTTTATATAATAAGAGCCAACACGTTTTCATGCATATGTTGTTATTGTAGTTGGATTGTTCCGGTTGCTGTAGAAATGTATGTTGTTTAACTTACGTAGTTTTGTATGAACTGTTTTATATGCGACTATATGAATCTTGTTGTAGATGTGCTATTGGTTTAACCATCACTTTGGATTGCCAACTGACTTGCTTTCCAGCTTGTGATGTCTCTCTGCTCGTGTGTTCCCTTCCCAGCTGAGTACTATTACAGGTTTCCAAGGGGCGCACTCATTTCAACCCACCTGTGTTAGAACCTCTCATGCACCTTCCTTGAATCACTACAGCGGTCACACCCTTACTACTGACAGAGTTATATTACTTGCCTCTGTGCAATATCGCGATCAAGGCATTACTATACGACCCATTGCTGGGACTCCACCAAACAACCTGAGGTCTAATTGAGACTTGTTACCAGGGAGATCCCCTTACATGTTGGTGGATCCAGCACCGTCAAAATTATGGTGCTAGAAGGATGGCCAGATGACAAGCTGAGTCCTCACATCTGTTTTTAATCTCTACACATCTATCATGAATAACTACCGAGTTGCTTTTCTAGAATGTATGTCTTATGGAAACGATTTCATCATATCAGAAAATCTCTCAGATAAATTGTCTCATAAAACATTTGATGGTGGAGGCTATGTAGCCTTGGTTAGGCACGCGGTCGGTGTTGTAGGCTCATGCGAAAGATATGGATTATTTGAAGAATACATGAGTTATGCGTTGTTTTTCTACACACTTCAAGGGCACCCCATGCACTGGTGTGCCAGGCTGCCCGAAAAATCTATTCATTCTCTTGCTCATCTGGTTGCAAAGATAGACAGTGCTTTCAATCACTTTAACTGGAAAGCACTTGATCAAGCAATTCTGAAATTATGAAAAGCACCCAATGAATCCGTTGATCAATTTTACACACGATTTTGTAATCTTGCATACTGATTCCCTGAAGATGAAATTGATTGGGAATTTCTTTATGGAAGATTTGAGTATCTTCTTCACATATCTAAACCCAACTCAGCACACTTCGGTGATGGAGTTGCAAAATCATAGGCAGGCATAGTCGCTGTCACAAGTGACTGTTTGCCTTCACCTCATCAAACAGCTCCACCACCGCGGAGTGATGTGGGAGATCATGCACACACCTTTGTTAAACTGTCACATCCTCCCACCCCACCTGCTCTTGAGATTTGCGCAGATTTGGCTTCCAAGCTTGTTGGTTGTCACGTGGACTCATTCCCTCGACCTCTGTCCTTGCATTCTGCTGATCTTCCAGATTGTACTGTCTTGTGTTCTCCCATTCTGGATTCTTGACCTGTTGTGAACGAGGATCAAGCTGTCAACGGAGTTGGTGTTATTCAGCAAACCTGCGCCATCATTCATGATGAGTGTGCGAGAGAATATAAAGAAGAGCCTGCGGTGAAGGATGAATCCCTTCCAGCCGCACCTCATCTGCTTCATCCTGACATCCCTTGTGATTATGCTACTACTGATTTCTCCTGTGAAAACTCATTTCCGAATGCTTCTACTTCTAATCATTCACAAGACACCTCGAATGTTAGTCTATCATTATAGTGTGGAGAGGACACTTCTTCCTCGGAAAATTTGTTCATTCTGTCATTTATCTTTCTTGAAAACACAGAGGGTGAACATATTTACTTCTCATCTACTCCTCTGCCCGATTCATCAAATCATGAGGATGCTGACAAACATTTTGAATTTTCTAATCTTGGCTGTCCTGATCTATTCACTTCCTCATCTAATCATGATGTTGATTCAATCGTTGTTAATCTGTCCCAGACACTGGTCTATAATGATATATCTGTCAATGAGGTCGAAACCCCCCAAATTGTTGATGCACTTCAACCCGAGCTGATGGTTATGTCTAGCCCTCGTTGTCCTAAGGTTTGTTTCACTTTCCATCAGGAAATTGTTGAAACACTCAAGGCTCCTCATCACTCTTTGCTTTGCATTGAAGACTAACCAAACACCCATATTTTGCTTCCTCCACTTCAACTACACAATCTCATCGCTCATGCATTGGAGGAATCTTACACAACAAGAACACATGCACAAAACAAGTCGTCTACCTTTCTCATGTCAAAGTCAAGAGAATGCATACACTCATCATTGCACGCAGTGTAGCACAACATCATGGCAACTCCATAGAATGCATGTCATGCACTTTCACTCATCTTTGTTCTGTGGTCACTTGTAAGCAGAGTGTGTTTGTCTTCACTGTTACATCTTTCTTGTTTATTGGTTCACACAACTGTCTTGTTCGCAAACCATGCCTTCACCAACATGGGTCAACCAATGCGCCGGTGGCTACATTGGAAATATCACTTCATGTGAGATGACCCATGCATTATTAGCTTAGGAGTAGGAGTAGTGTTTTCTTTTGAGTTGTTTGCTTGCATGCTTATTTGCTTACTTGCTTTTTTTTTTTTTGTCTGCTTTCTGGTTTGCTTACTTGCTTTGCTCTTGCTTTTACTTCTGCTCTTGCTTTGCTTTGTTGTTTGCTAGTTCGCTTGTTTCGTTTCATAGGATAATTTCACATAAACCATATATGACTCTTGAAACAAGCTAGGTAAAGTACAAGAGGCTTTGTATTGTTACCACTACTTGGTTATCTGTCATCCTGCCTCTATATGAAGAACTTGTTACCTTTAGTACATGATACGCTGAAGGAAAATACGTATTGTTTGAAGTGAACCTTGGTGAAAACACAATGCTTGCGTGCTAACTAGTGTCACCGACTAAGTCGGTTGCTTTTGGGTTAATCCTTGTCAGCTCAGTCAAGTAGAGCAAGGTGAGGGGGAAAACCTTAACAGGCACATCAAAGGTATAATAAACTACTTCTCTGCAGGAACAACCTCTTCTGCTCTCAATATTTTGGGATCCCTCTTCCACCTCTAAAATGAATAAGTGCTATGCACAGTTACGAAGATGAAAAAAAAAAAAAAAAGGAAAAAAAAGTTTGAAAAAAATGAAAATAAATAAGGTGAAAGAAGAGAAAGTATTCTTGCACTGAGAGGTGATGCAAGTAACTCTGATAGGGTACTGACTAGACTCGTTGGCAGCAGAGCCATGCTTGTGTTCCTATGTGACTCCATCGAGGTACTATCTAGGTCTGTTGGCAGCGGAGCAACACCAGAGATGAAACTAAGACTTTGATGACTATACTGCTTGTGTGCCAATATATCCCTCAACCCCAATCGAAACAACTATGTTGCCTTGGCTTGGAATGTGTGTCGATTGACTAAGATCTTGGTAGATGCTACATCTTACAATCAAGCTAGTGTGGAAACTAAGAGGAGCTGAGAACTGAACAATACTTCCGGAGGTGTTAGACTTGCTTTTCACGAACAAGGTTCATTCAAAGAGCTGGAGTTCTAATAGTGTGTCACCAAGTGTTGTAGTGGAAACAACCACCCTCCAAAATTTTTCCTTAGCTTTGTTTTGGATCCTCCCTCCCAACCTTCACTTCAGCTTGCCTTGCTTCGTCAAGTTCACAAGCTTCAGTGTTTTGAATGCACAAAGGTAGCTTGTCGATCACAGTTCGATGCATTCCCCTCACAAGATGATCACTCGGACTTGGTCTAGCTGCAGGTTGAGCAGCTCCCCCAAGAAATTGCGGAATTTTGGAGGGAAACCAGCCTTCCCTCCATAAATTACGCAATCCTAACTGGCAGCCTGCTGGGCTCCAGAATTGCGTAATTCTCGCAGTCAACACTCACAGTGAAAATTACGCAATTTTCCCTAAAAGGGTTGCTCAACCTAGAATTTGCGCAAATCTAGGCAACAGTTAGCTGCTTTACCAAAAATTTCACAAATATCTTGGGCAGCCAGCCCAGCTCCCAACCAGAAATGCACATTTTCTCCTAGCGGTCAAGTAGTCTCTTGCATGTGCAGCTGAGTTGACTGGTTCCCTTCGGGACCGAACAAAACTGACTTGCATGCATGGGCTGCTTCTTGTTGAGGAGGTAAATCCCCTATGCGGATAGAGGCGATCCCTACTAGCCCAGACTGGGTCTAGCAACAATCATACAATGCTACAATGCAAGTTCCTAATTGCAAATTAAAAGACCAATGATGAGGGCCTACCTGGATTCCAACGCTAGTGCTTGTAGAAGAGGTGACGCTCCCGTTCCTTCGCTCCGGCAGATCACGATCCCCACGATATCCATGAATGGACACCTGCACATACAAAGAACAACACAAACACAAGCATAAAATCCAACATATGCAACTATAAATCAGTCAGAAAGGATATAACACATCATCATTACAAATAACAATAAGAGTGGAACCATAACAATAGTCATTTATTGATAATAATCAGAGAAGAATACAACCATAGTTCTGACGTTAGATCCTCCTTTGGCTGGGTGATCAGCAGCACATTTCTTGCAAAGCTTGTTGGGAGTAGGAACAAGCCTCTCTCTCTTTGGTTATTGGACAAGAATCTCCTTACTTAGATTTGGCCTTATGGGAATGAAGAAGGCTCTTGCAGCATGAAGCTCTTGGTAACTTGACAATTCTCAATCTCTGGAACTAGCTTGCCAAGGAAAATGGACAAGCTTTTATAGATGGAGGAAGGGGAGTTGGGATCATCCACAATAATCAAGGGATTGGTTCTATCACTAAAGAAGCTTCCGTGAGAGGTGGCAAACCACTTCCTCTCTATGGAAATCTGAATCCAAACCACCGAACTCAAGATAGATTCAGTCTAAGAATTTTTTAGGATGAATCTTCCGTTGTTTGTTTGTTAAAAAACACCACTGATTATGGTTGGCGCGAGTGTGACTCTGTGACAGAGCACCAATTGGCGCGCCCTCTTTGGAGGATTTCCCCCATTGGCGCAAGGGCTGCACTATGGAACCGCGCCAATGGAAAAAGGGCTATTTTTAGGGGTTTTAGCAGGAGATGTCTTCATGGCAAATGAAGTTCATGTTCAGGGGAATGCAATGCAAGTTTTTGCAAGTCAAGTCACTTCTCAAAGGTCTTGGAATGAGTCCTCCAAGATGCGGGAGAGGGGTAACATGGACGGTGACAAATTGTTGTGTAACAGATGCCCCCAAAGCATGAGGCCCGAGAGAGAGAGGGGTGAAATGCTTTACAAGAACATGTCCAACTGAAAACATTGCCACCGGAAAAACCGGTGTGGAGAAGTACAACTGATATCTTAAGTACATGATCTATGTGGTATGGGCGCAGCCATCCATAGCAGAGTACATAAGAATATAGATCCAAGGTATGGATGCGGCCATCTAGTGAGGATCGATAAATAGACTCAGGCATGGTCGCAGCCATCCAATGAATGAGTCATGTAATAATCATAATAATCCACAAAATCGCAACCTGGATCCCAACAGACAAAATCCAGGGTCTTGC
>APFE031580172.1:0-19243 GCA_000404065.3 Pinus taeda | reverse complement strand
CAAGGTACTATAGGTACAATCTACGGCGTGCGAATCAGTGAGCCGGCGTCGAACACCCGTAGAATCATTCGATCGAAGACCAATGATGAAAACCTCGCGTCGAACGCGAAGAACCTGCCATTGAGGCATGCAGGCTCCAAGGCACCTAAAGGGAGTCTCTAGGTCAACTTCCTAGTTCTCCCACTATTTGTTCCACAAATTTCTCCAAACCCCACATGATCTTACAAATTAGCTCCCAAAATCTGCTAATTAAGCGAGAGTTTTGTTGTGCAGCTGGCCATAATCTATCGGCACCGACTGTCTGTCGCAAATCACAATCGACGTAAAAAGCTGGTAGTATTATGGTCTTGTGAACACGACGAGTGATGTGTGATTGCGATGCAGCGAACCGAACGAGAGTATTAAACAGAGACGATATGAGGGACTTATCGCATTTCGCAAATCGGCGGATAACCAGGGTTTTGTATATGTGGAACTTTTCACTGTTGCGATTTGTGATTGTGAGATCGCATCATAACCCGGTACTTGCTAGGGGTCAATTCTATAATGCCAACCCTTTGTCGATCTGCGGTTGCGATCCATCGCATCGCACCTCTAGTCGTTTCTTGAAAAACTTCCCACCCGCCTTATCGCAACGCACCCTTCCCTGCTCGGGGGCCGATTTTTAATGCCGACTTGCCTACGATTACGATTTGCAACATGCGGGGGCCAATGGCGGCTTGCCACTTGGTGCCTCCTCATTCGTTGAAGGACCTTGCCACATCATCCAATCGTGCCATGTGAGCAAGTCAAACCTGAACTTTGACTTTCTCTAACTTCTGCATACAAGCTCGCATTTGAGTCTCGTTCACATTGTTGGAATCAAAATGACAAGCTCTTCGATCTAAAGCTAACTTTAATAAAATTTTGACACTTTGATTTTTGAGCATAATTTTGAGCACCTGATTACTCCTCCCCACTGGAAGACTTTTGGACCCCAAAAGGATCACTTTCAATTGTTCAGCAGGTGAGGGTACAACTCCCTCACCTTTCCAACCTCTATCCATTTGGCTTTTGAAGGAATTGTACCCTTGAGCCCCACTCGAAGATAATCGATACTTCCCCTTTTTGTTGTTGCTGAAGCACATCAAGGAATTCTGGAGAAAGTCTTCAATAAATGGAATTTTAACATTCTCTCCTTGATCTTCAATCAAAGGAGGCTCTTACAACCTTAAATTCTCAACACTAATAACAACATAAATTTGCATATACGAAGGCAAATCCAACCTGAAGGCATTATTACCAATCTTTTCCAAAATTCTGAATGGACCATATCTAATTGGTTTTAGCTTTTTACCTTCTCCTTGAAGCCTCTCTTTGTTAATGTGAAGCCAAAATTCATCTCTAACTTGGAACTTGTGATCTTGACGATGCTTGTCGTGCCTTGCTTTGTACTTTCCATGGCTTTTCTCAAGCTGTTCTTGAACCTTTTGGTGTACTAATTGTATTTATTCAATGAACTTTCTTTCTTTGTCTATGTTGCTATGGCCTTCAATAGCAACATCTTTGCCAAAAATAAAATCCAAAGGAGGTTTAGGCAAGTATCCCAAACATGCCTCAAATGGCGAAGTTTGAGTGGAAGAGTGCTTGGCTCGGTTGTAAACATGCTGAATATAGTGCAATTGTTCATCCCACAACTTAGGATACTAGCTGCAATATCCATGAAGAAGATGTATCAATGTTATGTTCACCACCTCTATTTTACCATTTGTTTGTGGATGAAAGGTTTTACTCTTTTTCAATTTGGTGTCCATGAATCCCCACAAGTTTGACCAAAAAATCCCCACAAAGCAAGAATCCCGATCACTAGCAATGGATGTGGGCAATCCAAAATGCACCCAAACATTCTGAAAGAATAACTGAGCAGTTTGTTCAGTTGTAACTTGCTTTTTACATGGCATCAAAATACACATTTTGCTGAACCTATCCACAACTACATACAAATAACCATGACCTCTTTTTGACAATGGAAAACCTCCTACAAAATCCATAGAAACACTTTCCCATGGTCATGAAGGAATTAGAAGTGGTGTGTACAATTCTAACTTCCTATTGCTAGGCTTATTGATTGCACATAATGAACATCCTTTAATAAAACGAGACACACTTTCAAGCATATGAGGCCAATAACAATACCTCTGTAGATGTGCCACCGTCTTACTTACACCAAAATGACGAGCAATAAGAGAAGTATGTGTCTCTCTTACGATGTTAACTCTTTCTCCCTGTGGAATACAAAGCTTGCCAAGATGGTACAACAAGTTATCATGCAAATGATAATCCAATTCCTCTACTTGGTTACCTTGACTCAAGCTTGTATAAACATCTTGAAAGCCATTATCTAATGTGTATTACTCAATATAAATTTCATGTAAAACATAATTATGCTTGAGTAAAGTAGTTTCACTAACAATCGGCCTAGAAAGCATATCAACAGCTTTATCGTAGATACCTTTCTTGTACCTGATTACCAAGTGGAATTGTTGAAGGAAACCCATCCATCGTAAGTGCTGTAACTGCTGCAATTTTGATTGTGATTGCAGGTATTGCAATGGTTAATGATCAATGTGAATGATTGTTTCCTTACCCATCAAGTAGTGTTTCCATTTTTTCACACTTTGCACCAATGCATATAATTCCTTGTCATATGTAGGATAGTTAATCACTGCACTATTAAAAGTTTCTAAATGAAAACAGATAGGCTTACCATGCTACATGAGGACTCCACCCACAGCATAGTCACTAGCATCTGTTTGAATCTCAAATTACTGTCTCAAGTCTGGAAGTGTGAGTACGGGAGCTGTATTTATCTTTTCTTCAATGCATCAAAGGCCTTTTGTTGTTTGCCTCCCCACTAAAAAACCTTTTTTCACGCTGGTCAACGCATGCAAAGGAGCTGCTATAAGAGAAAAATTAGCAATAAATTTCCTTCAATATTGGGTTGCTCCTAGAAAAATTCTTACCTTTGTAACTGTCTTGGGCCTTGGCCAATTTACAATGACATCAACCTTGGAAGGATCTATTTTCAAATCACCTCCTCCAACAATATGACCCAAGTAAACTAAAGAAGTCTTTCCAAACTCACACTTTGACATCTTAAGATACAACTGTTCTTTTTTCAAGACATCAAGTACTTTTCTTACATGTGTGACATGTTCATCACATGATTTACTAAAAATTAAGATGTCATCTAAGTAGACTATGACAAATTCATCAAGAAATGGCCTCAACACATCATTCATCACACACATGAATGTAGTAGGAGCATTACATAAACCAAACGAAATAACTAGCCATTCAAGCAAACCTTGTTTTGTTTTGAACGTTGTCTTCCAAATGTCTCCTTCAGCTATTCTAATTTGATGGTAGCCACTTCTTAAGTCCATCTTAGTAAAATACTTTGCATCTTTCAATTAATCCAGTAAATCATCTACTCGAGGCAGTGGGTAACAATTCTTTACCATAATTTTGTTTAATGCACGAAAGTCCACACACATGCGCTATTTTCCATCCTTCTTTGGAACCAAGACAATAGGTGAACCACAAGGCGAGGAAGATGGTCTGATGATCCCTTTATTCAACAAATCTTGGATTTGCGTCTTAATTTATGCGCTTTCCATCACTGACATCTTGTACATGCCAATGTTAGGAAGAGGACAATCTTGCTGCAACTGTATCTCGTGTTGGATTCCTCTCTTGGGAGGTAATCCCTTTGGTTCCTGAAACATTTCAGCATATTGGTTAACTACGTCAACCAATTCAGATTTCAACTTCGAATCACAACCTTTAAAAGCTTCATTATCAACATCATTTTTGGGTTTAATCATGAGAAGCACAAAATTCTTGCTTGAATTCACCAGTCTTTTCCTCTGCCCTGCATTAACAAGCGAAAGATTTGTTTTCTTGTTGAGAGCTATCACAATATATTCTACTCTATTTTTGAATAAATGATATTTATTTTCATGTTGATGGAAGATAGCTTTTCTGTCATAAAGGTACGGGCTGCCCAAAACCATGCCACAAATATCTAATGGCACAGCGTCAAGCTCCACTTCATCTATGAATTTGTAGTAATAGCGAATCTCAGTTTACACTTTCTAGTAACTTGCAATTGCACATTGTCACCTACACATCCAAGTGGATACAATTTATGATGTGGAACTGTTTCCATATTTAAATTCTTGACAATGTTTTCAGAGATAATATTGTCATGAGAGTCGCGATCAAACAACATATCAATCTTGTTATGTTTTGAGATCACGCTTATGTGAAACAATTCTATTCTCCTCTTTTCATTTGGAGTTTCATTTTGCGAGTATGAAGAACTAGTGTTGGCAATTGATTCTTTTCCTTTTAACCCCATGGATGTGGTTTTAGTTTCATCACCCGAATCGAATCCCAAATCCTGTTGAGTGGTTGCAGTTGTCTTCTATTTTCCCTTGTAGTTGTTTCTTTTTGGTTTCATTTCAGGATGAAGCTTCCAATAGTGAGCTTCATCGTGACCCTCTTTGGAACAATGTTTGCATGTAATTTTCTCTCCTTTTTTGATAGATACATTTTTCTCTACCTTCCCTTTGAAAGCCTTTTCTTTTCCTTTACTCTTAAATGGACTGTTACTACCTTCTTTTGGGGTGTTTTTCCCTCTTGCCTCAAGATGAGTGGCTTGTACACACACATCATCTAGATTATTGGGATTAAACATTAAGATAGTGTGCCTAAGGTAACTTTGTAAACCCCCTATGTACTTCAGAAAAGTGTCCCGTGACTGCAAATCTACACCTAGCATCAGAGACCTTTTTCTGAATTCTTGGGTGTAATCTTGCACATTTTGACCTTTAAGATGTCTAAAGTTCTGCCAATTCATAATGGCTTTCTGCATATAAGCTAGAGGGTATAATTGTCTTTTTATTGCAGCAATGAAATCATTCCAAGAAATAGAGAACTTGCCATGTTTTTTAATCTCCTCTTAGGTTTTTGATTCCCACCATACAAGTGTTGCACCCTTCATTCTCAAGGAAGCTAACTGAATCTTTATGTCATCCCATTGAAGGTTTTGAATCCTGCAATAGGCCTCCAACTAACGAATCCAATTATCAAGCTTCTCTGCATTCACTTCACCATTATACATGGGCAACTCGAATTTAACATCAAGTTTTAGAAAAGATGATTTACCAATTCCTTTTGAAGAATGATGATGAGTATGAGTAAGCGTTGTATTAGTGGAAGAGTGTGAAAATGCTTGTGAAGAAGAAGATGAAGAATATGGTGGAGAGGGTGGAGGTTTGTCTCCATTCCCATTAGCTCATTTTCCATTACCTCCTCCTAAAGAGCCTTCTCCTTTGGGAAGTTTGAAACTTTCTCCTTGCAAATTGTTATTCGTCTCTTCATAAAGGACCTTCACCATCTCTGTCATATCAAAGAAAGCATTTCTGAAGGTCTTCTCATCTTCTGACATGTCTGTAGGTTCTCCTTCATGAGACATGATCTCTAGAGTCTCATCTACAACTTGAGGCTGAACTGGTGTTGGAGATTGTGGAAACCTTGCTCTTCTTCCCCTTGACCCAACTTCAGGGCTTCCAACCAGCTTTCCTTCACCTCTTTTGAGTTTTAACCTTGTAAGCATGACACAAACTAGCAAACAATTAAATCCTTATTTCACAAAGAAAAACCTAGGGCTGTGATACCAAATTGATCTGATTTAGAATATTAGTTTGCAATGCTCAGATATTCAACAAAATGCTTTCATTGTGCTTAAGGATTCATCAATTTTTGCAAGTGAAATGAAGAGTTTTTATGTTAATTTTATGAGCAATTTAACATAAATCAGAAACTAAACAATAACATAAACATATACAAAACATCATCAAAAAAACATTATAACAATCACATGATAAAGGTGTTCACCCCTCCTGGGCTACGTCTCCTTGGTCCAGCTTCCAATGGCTTGGGCCTCTCTATTATGCTCAAATGCTTCTGAAACCTACTCCAATGAGTCCAGAATACTAAAAAATGGCCATATAGCCTATTTTTGCATCTAATTTGGTGGAAAACTGAAAAAGTTATTATTTTTCCTAGTTCTCCCATTATTCGTTCCACAAATTGCTCCAAACCCAACATGATCATACAAATTAGCTCTAAAAATATGCTAACTGAGCGAGAATTTTGCCGCGCAGAGGGCCATAATCCGTCGGTACCGAATGTCCATCGTAAATCACAATCGGCGTAAAAACCCAGCAGTCTTATGGTCTTGTGAACACGGCGGGTGATGTGTGATTGCGGTGTGGTGGACCCGACAGGAGTATTAACCGGAACCGATAAACATCTCACATCTGGGGACTTATCACATTTCGTAATTTGGTGGATAACCGGGGTTTTATATATGCGGAACTTTGCACTGTTGTGATTTGTGATTGTGAGATCGCATCGTAAACTGGTACTTGCTGGGGACCGATTCTGTAATGCCAACCCTTCGATTTGTGATTGCGATCCATCACATCGCACCTCTGGTCGTTTCTTGAAAACCTTCCCACCTGCCTTATCACATCGCACCCTTCCCTCCTTGGGGCCCGATTTTTAACGTCGACCTGCCTGTGATTACGATTTGCGACATACAGGGGCCAATGATGGCTTGCCACTTGGCGCCTCCTCATTCGTTGAAGGACCTTGCCGCATCATCCAATCCTTCCATGTGAGCAAGTCAAACCTGAACTTTGACTTGCTCTAAGTTCTGCATACGAGCTCGGATTTGAGTGTTGTTTACACCATTGGAATTAGAATTAAGAGCTCTTCAATCTGAAGCTAAGTCTAACAAAATTCTGACACTTTGATTTTTGAGCATAATTTTGAGCACCTAATCATGCACGTAGGCTCCCAAGACCAAAGAAACCCTAGGATAAGATTTCTTGTGAATAAAATGGATTTTATTATGGTCAAACTTGATATAGTTTGAGTTCTTGTTGAGCCAAAAACCAGAGCTAGGTTTCGAAGGAAACCTTTGGGGGAGAGTTGTCTGATCTTGAGGAATCGAATGTTAAGAGCCATGCTGCTAAAACGAGCTCAAAGCAACGAGGTTTGGAAATTGAAAGTTGTTAAAGTCTGATAGAGGTGTAGAGCATTGGCCAACAAACCCTGGTTGAAAACCCTTGTATCGCGCAATTTGAAACCGAAACCAGTAGTATTTTGCAAACCCTGACCGATAGGCATGATTCCATTTAGAAGGAAATATGAAATATAAAGTGGTCTAGACGGGCCCGAGCCCCATACCGAACCAAGAGAACTCAAGCTCCAACTTTCCAATGGAATATGAGTGTCCTCTCTAGAGAAATGGAATGATTTAGTAGTTAGCACCAAGGCATCCCCAACCTTAGATGATGAATCGCAAGCTATTGCTGAAATCGAAAGAAATGAGGAGTGACAGGCAGATAATTTTTTTGAGGGAACCCGACAAATATTGGAGAAGATTCCATATGACCCAAGAACATCACAAATATGATGGAATGTGGCAAGTATTTAGGCTCGTAGTCTATTAGTTCCTTGTCATCCATACAAAGGTAATAATTTGATGGGAAAATAAATTATGAGAGGGATCATAATAACCCCGACCCCTAAGGAAAACTCTTCATTCCCAATAAGCCATAGTGATCTGACTAGAAAAAAGATAAATCAGTCAACTAAAAATGTAAAATAAGGAGAAAGGGCAATGAAAATGAAGGGTTGACTGAGACTCCAAAATCCCTCATCTGCTCAAAAACCTGAGATGACATGCATCCATGATTAGGGTTTTCACCATCCTAGTTGCAGAACCCCCATACTCTCCTAAAAATAAACGTTATTATCCTTCATCATACAAAAATAGTTGTTATGGAGCTTTTAGGTCAATCACAACACTTATTTTAGTGCATGTGGAAATACCTAGTTTAATATGATATTGATATGTTTTGATGAAATTACCCAAAGTATTGCCAATATCCTTGAAAATTAATAAATGCAAAAAATGAAGGAGCAAATTTGAGCATCGAACATGAAATAGTAACTTTGCTATAGACCCTCCTATAATAGTAGAATAGGGAATCAATGGGTAACAAAAATGCCCACTCTACTTGAAAAACAATGACTCTCCTCTAAAACTCTTTGATAATAATGATATTTTCAAAGTTGAGAATAAAGAAACCCTAAAAGTAGTGATCAACTTGACAACGCTTTCTTCACATAAAAAAAAATCCCCTTGTTACAATCTAAAATAGAAGACTAATCCATTGAATCTACAAATTACCATCGAAGATTGGTAAAAAGAAAGTAACCTTGTACCTTGGGCTATGAGACCTCCAATTTGGGCACCTATTTGCGTTTTTCCACAATATAGATGTAGACATAGGAAGGCTTAAAGGTGTTGAATTAATGATTTATTCCAAATTGTATCTTTAAAAGAAAGAGGTTTTAGAATGATGAATTGTCATTTCCCGTCACTCCTGTTAGCGCTTGAAATTTCACCTCAGGCTGAGAAAGGCAAATCTCAAAAGCTACATCAAACCATTCAGCCTCGTAGCTAGCCCTACGGGGCAGGAGAAGGCTCTCTCCGATCTGTCTCGTAAAATATTCAATGGATGAGATGACCAATAAGGTAACACTAATATTAGGCTAGTAAACTGATAAAAGAATTTGATTTTGGGATTTTTGGGTTTTTGGTGGCAAGTTGAGGAGAGGGCAAATTTGGCTGCGGGGATGGGACAAAGTTTCTGCAGGGGAGTCTTTGGGGCGAGGTAGGAGGCCGCGCTGATGTCTTTGACTGAAGTGAATGGTCAGGAATGAAAGAGAGAAGGCTAAAGAGAGAAAACAATGAATTTGAATTCTCTTTAAACAGTAGAAACATCAAAACTAAACAAACTTAAAAGCAGAGCATGACAAGCATGAATTCTTACTTTATCACTTCATTTGTTTAATATGTAGAAGTATAGAAGGAAAATGAAACACATAACAAAGCTTACAATGACTTGAAGAAACACACCATCAACACATGAGTCCACAATAATCCCAAAGATGACTGCAAAACCCTGGTCTTCCTTGCCAAAAATTGCAGAGATACAAGAGATAATACAATGAGCTACTACTCTCTCAAGAGTCCAACCATCAAAATGAGTAAGAAAGTACATAATATAGATGATCTAACCTATTTCTCTGCCTTCATGGGTTGAGCTCACTATCCTAGGAGCAGTTTGAACAACTTCTAAACAAAGCACTACAAAATAGGCAGTCAAAACAACTTGCCTCTATAAACTTGGAAATCAGTTCATACATTCAATTTTTACCCTTTACATGAGAAATTCTTCTAGAAGAGTTAAACAAGAGTAAAAGTATCCAAAAAGTGTCACAATTACATCCATTAAGATCATAATTAACCTTAGAAAGTCGAAAAAGGTCAAAACTGGAATTTCTGGGCTGAACTGGTCAAATCTGGCAACATTTCCTCAACGGGTCGCACACCTTTTCTCAACGGGTCTCACACTTTGGAGCTCTGTGTGGAGGCCTTCCCAGTATCATAATTGGGTGCAGGATAGCTCGTTGGAAAGGTCTGCTAGTTTACTTTCTAACCCAACCGGAATTTTTGAATTTGGAGGTCATTTGCTCAGTCAAAACTCAATTCTCCCAAGACTGCTTCTGCAACTCAGAAAAGGGGCAGAAAGTCAAAATTTTCATGTATTTTGACCTTCTTGGGGCCCAAAACTTGATGAAATTTCTTAATAATGGATGAGCAAGTGTAACTTTTCATGACAAATCCAGAAATGCTGATTTTTTGTAAAATGGAGTTGCCGGGACAAAGGGTCTCACCGGGGGTGAGACCCGTTGAGAAGCCAAAACCTGTAAATTTCCAAAAAATTCCAAAATTACCCAAAATTCTCAAAAAATTTTGGGATTTGTGCTGTAGCTGATGCTAGTGAGTGCCATGATCTTTGAGGGATGCCTCTGCCAAGATACGGAGTGGATTGGTCCTTTTCTTCCGCCTAAGAGCTTCGGACAACCTCCTTTGGAACATTTTCATTCTGACCTTGCATACATGCATCCTTGCCCAATAGTGAGTCTTCATGTTTCTCAGCAGCTTGTTATTTTGATTGGCCTTAGCTAACAGCCTTTTCAAATGAGCATTATCCCAAATAAGCATAGATTCTCGATTTATGGGTCTCAAGTCACCAGGTCTCTTGCGAGCCAATTCCCGGTCTTCACGAATCTTCTGCAACTCATAAAGCTTGTGCTCATCCTCCAACTGTTTGTTTCGCTGCTCTAAATAATTAATAATCCATTTTGCCATCAATAATTTCGTCTGCAGCGACTGAATCTCGGTGCTTTGCTCTCGGATGATATCCTTGAGCTCTATGCTAGGAGAACTGGCGTCAAGATCAATAACTGGATCGCCTGACAATTTCTCCTCGATCATGGGCTGCTTGCCCCTCTCTGGTACTGGTGCTGGTGAAGAAAGCGAGGCCCCTTCCACCTGATGTGGAGATAACACTCGCTGTGATGACGATGAAGGCGAGACCCCTTCCACCTGTTGTGGAGATAGTACTCGCCTGGCTGCTGCAAACAAGGCCCTTGGGCCTCTCTGATAAGTGACCAAAGGAGTGGAGCTAACATGTCGGGTGACGGGAGCATCAGGCTGCTGAGATGGTCCTCCCTCCTCATGAATGACTCCTGATGTGGCTGATGTGGCACTGTGAAAAACTCACGGGAGATGAACTCCTCCCATGAAATGCCCTGCTGAGTCAACTGATGTGAGACTATGAGTTGAATCAAACCATAATGGTATAGGCTCCTGTACTGCTGAGCCGGGGTCTTCTTCTGCAACATGGGCACCATCCTCTGAATGTTCTGAAATAAGAAGATCAGGATGTTCATCATCCTCACTGGGGTGAAATGCATCAAAAGGCGAATATGATAGGAGTACACCTGTGAAAATCTGCCCTCACAGGTAAAATAATGTATAATAAGCCTCATGATGGGAGCATACTCTCTCCGGAGAAATCTGAATGGGAAAACACCTGTTAAAAGTCCCACAAATGATGGCCGAACATAGGGCTCAAAGTGAACAAAATCTAGCAATCTGCGCTTAGGCCACACCTCACCCACATTTGGTATCCCTGTAGCCTGTGAGATCACCTCAGGAGTCAATGTGAAGTTCACCCCTGCCAAAGTGACATGTCCATCACGGAGGTGCAAGACAAACAAGCGGGCCAACTCTCTATGATGCTGAATCCGAGAAATTCTCACACAGAAATCATAACAAGACATATACTGAAAACAACTCATTGCCATGGGGCAGGCCTGTAATTCTGCCAGAGATGTGGGCTCTCTCGCTTTATGTGTCCACCTTACGAGGCTCCTCTCCCTGTAGAGATGAATGGTCATCACTTGCTCATTAAGTCTCGGCTTCTGACATGGTTTTTGGGCAAAGTGGACAAACGAAAGACAATGGAACTGTTGTCTCTGCCTGCAAAAATGCTGAACTCTATGTCTGTTTCAAGGGGAAAAACATGAGGGGAATGTTAGGGGAGGGAATTTCTTAATAAGGAATGGGAAAATATGAAAATAATAGGGAATTTCAAGGGAGATTTAGCAAATGATCATGCTTACAGGAACACATATTGGAATTTAGGAAATCATTTGCAAAGACACCTTGTATATAGGGAAAACATATGAAATAAACATGGACTATATGTACACATGTTTAATCAAGGGAAAAAGGGAATCTATGCACCAACTTGCTGACATTTTAAATCAACAATTTTTGTTATTTTTGTACATGCATATGATAGGGGATATAGGGTTTTGAAACTTTATATATACATTGTTTTATATGTGTGTCTTGGGAGGGGTAGGGTTTCAATTTAGTGATTTAGGGATAGGAAGGCAATTTACATTTCAGTTACAAATAACATAGGGAAAGTGACATATATATGACTATGAAAAGAAGGGAAGGGGAAAGGAAACCAACTGAGGGAAAAAACACTTTGAAACATCATAAAACCCTAACACATTTTGCAAACAAATATTGCAGCCATATAAGTCATTTCATTTTGCATGATATGAAGTTAAAACCATAGCCTACCATCTTAATTTCATCATCTATCTCCAAAACAATGAACAAAGACCCTACCTCGAGCGATTGAGATGATTTGAAGAGAATTTGGGAATTTTGTTTGAGTTTTGCAGGCCGGCAGCTCAACGGGTCTCGCAGGCCTCTCAACGGGTCGCACACTGCCCAACGGGCCGCGCCCGTTAAATTTCTGAACTGTGGAGGGGTGCTGGATGGGTCTCGCACCGCCCAACGGGTCGCACACCACCTTGAACAGGTCTCGCACTGCTCTGCTGCCCGAAACCACTGCAATTCCGCTCCTTTCGCCTATCACTCTCTCAAAGCCTCTCTTGCAAGCTTTCAAATGCGCAATGAGAGTGAAAGGAGGGAACATACCTTTTATAAACTTCATTTGGAAAAATTTCATCCATAATCCCACTTTATAAGGTTTCTTTTTGACACTTTTTAAAAACACTGATTTTGGTTTCCTTTATCTTGAATTTGACTTTTTGAGTGCTTTGACTTGATTCTTTTTGCAGGTAGATCATCTGAAGGACCTTGGCAAGGGGACCAGGGTTGCAGTTTGTCTGTTTGAAGACTTTGAAATTTCATCACTTATTTACAAGACTGAGAAAATGACCTTGGGCTTTAAAAACAGAGTTTTTAAATCCAAGGTAAAAATTGACTGTACAAGATAAAAATATCGAAGAAACATGTTAACAAACCTCCCTTTGGCTTGCTGAGTACTCATGGATTTTCAGAGACATGACCTTGCAGAGACAAATGACCAAAACCCTAGACCTAGGACTTTGACAGTAAGACTCATCAAGACAAGCTTGAAAAACTTTAATAACTGATATGACCTGATCCAGCAAAGCCAAGAGGGGCATAAAGACCAGCTCCTCCATCAGGGTTATGGCATGCCTAACGGGATGCAAGATTTGACACTGATGAGACACCTACTAATGCAAATGCAAAGAGATTTTTTATCACTGATGGAGGGCTTTCAAGACCGACACTAACAACTCCTCCATTCAATCACAATGCCAGTGATAAGAGTTGAAACTTTTGCAAAAATGAAAAAAAAAATGCTATGACAAATTTTCCAATTTTCGAATTCAGGGTTTTGTGATCCATACTTGAACTATTGATAAAACTTTCGGCAATAATCACATAGGAGATGTTTTGTCAACACGTTTTGAACCATCAAGTGTGGTTCATCGTCAAGACAAGATGGAGAGTCAGATTTTAGCATAGGATTAAATAAAGAGTCATTGTAGAGAACAATTTTTTTTCCAACATTTTTTTTAACAACTAGTTTTGAAAATAATAAAATATTATGAATGTTAAATTTGACTATTAGAGTAAAACAATTCTTATTTTATTTATTTAATTAATAAATTAATTTATATGACAATATTAATAATTAAGTCCACAACTAAACATACAGAGCCAACAAATACAAATACAAATAAATTATTTTTTATCATTATGTTAAAAAAAATCAAGTAAAATAAATAAAACACTAAATCAAACACCAAGAATAAAACTAATTAAAAAATGAAAAGTTAAAAGGAACATATAAAATAAGAAAAATAAAATTGATAGACATGAGAGGACCCGATCTTCTACTCTGGCAAAGTATGTGGAAAAGACTAAACATCACATCTGCATTGAAGAGGCCCAAGTCATTGCCAAGATTAGTCATTTCCATCTTCGCTAGTTTAGGGAAGCCATAGAAATTGAAAGGAGACCCAATAATCTAAACAAAGACGATGATTGGAAAATTAGCAGTGGGTCCCGTCCTTGTCTTCTTAATATTTTCTAATCTTATTCCCTATTTTATTTTATTTTTCTATTTTTCATTTCATTTTTATAATTTTATTTTCATTTAATTTTATACTATATGTTATATATAATATATATATAATATGAATCACTGTAATTACATATTGTCCATTTTTACTTTTTACTTTATAAGTGGTGTTTGATTTATTTTACTGATTTTATTTATTTATTAATTTAATTTATTAATTTAATTAACAATTATATATTTATTTGTATTTGTTGATTTTTATGTTTAGTTGTGGAATTTCATTATTAAATAAATTGTTTATTTAATATTGTTCTATTTTATGTCAAATTTAAATTCACATATTTTATTTTTTTTTTCAACTAATCATATATATATATATATAATATATATATATATATATTAACCGTTGGAAAATTAATTGTTCCCTACAATGATTTTCTATTTAATCCTATGTTAAGATCTAACTCTCCATCTTGTTGGAATGAACAAAGTTCATTCTTCGGGTTAAATACTCCAAAAGACTTGGAATATAAAGATCTCTATCGAGATACAATAATATATATTAAAATGTATGAGTAAGAATGATGATATAATTGAGAGTGAGGGACTTGCTTATATACGAAGTATGTGTCCATTTATGAACGATCATGTCTCCTTAGACATGCCTTTTTGTTTAACTAATTATTACTTATTTACATATTATTATGTTTATTATTTATTATCTATAGTTATTACTTTTGACATAATTATGTTCATAACAATGTCTTCCTCTTCAAAAAAACTTTGTCCTTAAAGCTTGTTGATGAAAGGAATTGATCTCTTTTTTCTGCTACGAATGTCTTCTCATCTCAGAATAGTCATCTTTGTCAATACAAGTTGATATGATCCTTGAAGTGATATATAAAATTGTTGCACGAAGGAAGAATCTGACCATCCTAAATTAATCTTTTGATCATTATAAACTTGTCATGAATTGTTATCACTGGACTGAGTTGTGTACACTTCAGCGTTCTTTGGAACATAAGTTTGTTGTTTATGTTCTAAGTGACAGTTTCGTAGATTGATTGATATATTTGTTCTTCTGATTCGGATGTAGATAAATAGTTCTTTTGGTTTCCCTTATCATGTTTGTGGCTAGATTCTGATTTACTTCAGGTTCCGATGTCGTTGAGTTGGTTACAAAATCTTCACTTGGAATTTCCTTCATCTCAACATCTGAGTGTGTTTTTTCTTTAACTAATGTATCTTCTTCTTAAGTTGTGATATTCACTGGATCGGTATTCATTCCATTTTCTTCAACTTGGACTGAAACGACTGGAGACTTCGATACTACTTCTTGAAGTTGTCCTAACTTGTCATTTAGTGACTTCTTGTCATGTTTAAGCTTCTTTATTTGTGTAAGGAGGTTTTGGTTATGATTCTTTAGACATAAAACCTCTTTGCTTTCTAGATTGTTGATTTTACTCTTAGTAGCCTCATGATCATGTGCTCAAAAATCAAAGTGCCAGAATCTTGTCAAACTTAGCTTCAGATTGAAGAGCTCGTCATTCTGAATCCAACAGTGTGAGCGGCACTCAAATCCGAGTTCGTATGCAGAAGTTAGAGCAAGTCAAAGTTCAAGTCTAACTTGTCTATGTGGCAGGATTAAATGACATGGCAAGGGTCCCAACGAAATGGGAAGCACCAAGTCGCAGGTTCCCACTGGGTCCCGTATATAGCATATCGGGGAAAACAAAAGATGTAGGACAAGAATCATCCCCATGAACTTGGGTTGCGATTTGCAATAATTGCATGTTGCACCCAAAACCCCAGTGTTATTTGTTACCACTGATAAAGTTTCAATTGTGATGACTGCCCGAACGCAATACTTTATTGTGTTACAGTTTAATGTTCCGGCGGGTATGCAATATCGCATCGCAATGTTTTGTTGTTCCATAAGAGACCGCAACACTTGTCGATTGCGATTTGCGATATGGCCGACAAGAAATAGCCTGTTGTGCGATGAATTTCTCGCTCTGTTAGTGGATTTTGGAGCGGAAATGAGGTTTTTGGTCGATTTTGGAATAATTTGCAGAAGAACTGGGAGAAGTCATAACTTCTTCAGTTCTTATCCAAATTGGATGCAAAAATAATCTAGATGGCCATTTTTTAGTATTTTGGACTAATTGAGATAGGTTTCAGAGGCATCTAAGCATTGTAAACACACTTTTGTTGTAATTTGATAATAATAGAGAGGCCCAAGCTATTGGAAGCTGGAACAAGGAGACGTAGCCCAAGAGCGGTTAACTCCTTTATCATGTGCTTGCTGTGTGCTATATTTTGATGTTCTTTATTGTTATTTTGTTGTTGTTCGACATATGTTTTACGTTAAAATTGTTTCTAACATTTACATAAGAAACTCTCGTGCGAATCAATTAGTTAAGTAGAAATATTGAATCCTTAAGCACTTGATAAGAAAATGATAAGCATCTTGGATTTTATTCTGAATGGGGAATTAGCACAACATTACTAATTTTCTCAATTTCAGATCAAGTTGGTATCAGAGCACTGGTTTTTGCTTACTAGATTTGCTTTGTGAAAGAAGGATTTAATTGTTTGCAAGTTTATGTCATGCTTACAAGGTGAAAGCTCAAAAGAGGTGAAGGAAAGCTAGTTGAAAGGCTTGAAATTGGGTCAAGTGGAAGAAGAGCAAGGTTACCAAAGTCCTCTACACCAGTACATCCTCAAGTTGCAGTTAAGTTTCCAGAGATCATGTCTCATGAAGGAGAACCTATCATAACAAAAGATGAAAAGACCTTCAGAAAGGATTTCTTTGGTATGACAGAGATGGTTAAGGTCCTCTATGAAGAGAGTAATAGTAGGATGCAAGGAGAAATTTCCAAGCCTCCCAATGGAGAAGGCTCTTCAGGAGGAGGTAATGGAAAAGGAGGTAATAGGAATGGAGGCAAACCTCCACCATCTCGACCATCTTCTTCATCTTCTTCTTCAAAAGCATCTTCACCCTCTTCCACTAATACCACCGCTACTCATACTCATTATCATTCTTCAAAAGGAACTAGTAAATCACCTTTTCTAAAGCTTGATGTTAAATTCGAGTTGCCTATGTACAATGGTGAAGTGAGTGCAGAGAAGCTGGATAACTGGATTCATCTGTTGGAGGTGTATTGTAGAATTCAAAATCTTCAAGAGGATGATATCATAATTCAGTTGGCTTCATTGAGAATGGAGGGTGCAACACTTGTATGGTGGGAATCAAGGACTCAAAACGAGATCAAAAAACATGGTAAGATCTCTATTTCTTGGAATGATTTCATTGCTGCTATAAAAAGACAGTTCTACCCTTTAACACATATGCAAAAAACTATCATTAATTGGCAAAGTTTTAGACAATTAAAAGGTCAAAATGTGCAAGAGTATACTTAAGAGTTTAGGAAAAGAGCTCTTATGCTAGGAGTAGACTTACAGTCACAAGATACTTTGTTGAAATACATAGGAGGGTTGCACAACTACTTCGACATACCATTCTTATGTTTAGTCCCACGAATCTTGATGAGGTCTGTGTTTAAACTACACAACTCGAAGCAAGAGGGAAAAATGTACAAGAAGAAGGTAAGAAGAAGCCATTTCAGAGTGGAGAAAAATGGAAGAAATTTAAAGGAAAGTAGAAGAAAAATACTTCTGTTAAGAAAGAAGGGGAGAAACCCATGTGCGAGAATTGTTCCAAAGAGGGCCATGATGAAGCGCATTGATGGAAGCTTCATCCAAAATTAAGACCGAAGAAATCTAACGATAAAGAGAAACATAGGACAAACGCTGTTGCACAACAAGACTTGGGTTTCGACTCAGGTGATGAAGCAAAGATTGCAGCCATGGTCACTAAGGGAAAAGATGTTGCAAAAACAAGCAAAGATGAAGCCATGGTAAACACCAACGCAACCAATAACTTAAATAATGCTTCAAATGAGGAAAAAATAATTGAGTTGTTCCATATCACAGTTATTTCCAAACACACCATGATTGATACATTGTTTGAGAGTAGATCTCAAGCCAACTTAATTTATGTGGATTTGGTCAAGAAATTGAATTTGGAAACTGTGCCTCATCATAAACCGTATCCATTGGGTTGGATAACCAAGGGTGTCAATTTGCAGGTCACATGGAAATGTGTTTTCAGGTTTGCAATTATTGCCAATTTGATTGATGAAGTCGAATTAGATGTTGTGCCATTGGATATTTTTGGGATTGTGTTGGGAAGCTCGTATCTGTATGGCAGGAAAACCATTTTCCATCGATTTGAGAAAAAATATAATTTATTCAAACACGGAGTGGAGTATATTGTGAGAGACAATCCCAGAAAGCTTAATCTGTCTTTGGAAAGCGCAGGGGAAATGAAGTCATTGGTCAATTCCAGGAAGAGTTTCGTGCTCCTTATGATCAAGCAGAAGAATGACACGGAGCAGGAATCCTTTGCAGGCTGTGACGTGAAGCTGAAAGCTAAATTGGTTGATGTGGTCAATCAATATGGAGACATGTTTCAATAACCAAAGGGATTTCCACCAAAAAGGGGAATTCAACACAAAATTCAGCTACAACAAGACTGTCCACTCCCAAACATCGATATGTATTGAATGTCAATTCTGGAAAGTTTA
The DNA here is from genome assembly GCA_000404065.3 of Pinus taeda. Taxonomy (NCBI): domain Eukaryota; kingdom Viridiplantae; phylum Streptophyta; class Pinopsida; order Pinales; family Pinaceae; genus Pinus; species Pinus taeda. The sequence goes on along the minus strand of APFE031580172.1, from coordinate 675 downwards.
GAAATTAAGAAACAAGTCTAAGAATTGTTAGATAGGGACATAATTCGTCCCTCGACTTCACCATGTGGTTCACCAATTGTATTGGTACCCAAGAAAGATGGAACACAACGCATGTGTGTAGATTATCGAGTTTTGAATAAGATTACATTAAAGAATCGATACCCACTACCGATAATAGATGATTTGCTAGATCAGTTGAAAAATGCAAAATATTTCACTAAATTAGACTTGAGAAGTGGATACAATCAAGTAAGAATAGCCGAGGAGGATATTTGGAAACTGCATGTAAAACCAAACAAGGATTGTTTGAGTGGTTGGTTATGCCTTTCGGTCTTTGCAACGCTCCAACTACATTCATGAGAATTTTGAATTATGTTTTAAGATTCTTTCTTGATGAATTTGTAATTGTCTATTTAAATGATATTTTGATATTTAGCAAATCACAAGAGGATCATGTCAAGCATGTGAAGAAAGTTTTGGATGTCATGAGAAAAGAACAATTATTTATGAAGATGTCTAAATGTGAATTCAGGAAAACTTCCTTAGTGTATTTGGGCCATATAGTTGGAGGAGGTGAGCTAAAGATTGACCCCTCTAAAGTTTCGATCATTGTGAATTGGCCAATATCCAAATCAGTCACAAAAGTAAGGAGTTTTTTTGGGAGAAGCACAGTAT
>APFE031580169.1:95136-106616 GCA_000404065.3 Pinus taeda | reverse complement strand
TTTGCAACTTTTGAATAAGTGGCCATACTTCTTCGTCCTTCTTCCATTCATCCCTTGCTTCGTTTATCCAATCTGGTTGGATAATAGAAATAGCACCAAACAATGCTTCCACATCTTCATCCTTTCTTGAGAGTGCATCTGCAAAAAAAAAATTCTTCCATTTTCTATAGATGATGTCAAAGTCATAACCCAACATATTTGTGACACATTTTTTTTGTTCTTCTAAAGATAATAGTTTTTCTAAAAAATATTTAAGACTATTGTTAGCCTCTTATTGCAATAGGGGTTCATATTTCATGATTGACGGTTTACATGCCAAATATGTCATCTTTTTATTACTGCAAAGGTTCCATATTTCTAGAGAGTTTCATTTAGATAAGTCATTCAAATTTTGAAGAGTTGTTCAGTCAAGGGAAGGCCAGACAGTTTAAACTTGGCTTTCCTGGGTTTCAATTGCTTGCTTTAGAATATAGAGATGAATATCTGGCCAAACAAGCTTAAAACTTGGCGGATTGGTAAATAGGTAGAGAAACCAGGGCGCTCATCAGCTTAATCTGAGCCCCGAAAGAGACAAGGGTCGATTTAGATAGGAGGATAGCCGAAAGAAAGGTTGAAAGGCTGGGTATGCTAGTTCAATGGCACCCAAACCAAGAGAAGAAAAATATGTTAGGAGAGTAGGCCGGGTAGGTACCATTGTGGTGGTAGAATCATGGCTTGGGATCCGTTTCATTTTATGTTCTCAAGCATCATATCCGTTCGCATCTCAAGCATAAGGCAGTTTCAATTTGGAGGAGCTCAAGCGAGGCATGCCTGAATTTCCCTTTTTCCCTCAAAACACTTGCTAACTTCCCCTAATCCGCTTAAAAAGTCCTGTTTCCCCTTCAAAAGCCTAAGATTCCCAACCTTAGCTCTCTCTGATTAGATTACATATTAACTTCTAACTTATTATCTAAATCCCAGTTATTCTTCCCTCCCCATACTAAAAACATATACGAGATCCCCCTAAATACATATCCCCTCCATTGGTTGAAATATAACCATAACTAGCTCAACATTTTCTGCTACTACTACAAAGGACTATCAACCTTTAGTTCTGTTTTTAATGGTTGTGAAAGAGATGATGCTAAATCAAAGCAGCTCTTCTCGATGTTATAAAAGTCAGGGACAGAAAGATAGAGGATCTCAAAAGACAAATGAAGTGGTCTCAGCAGAAGAAAGTCCCATAGTCAATTCCATCAAAGTGCATGAAGACAAAATTTCAAGGCTTATGGAGGAGAATGAAAATAACAATTTGGCTCTTCAGCAGGCATACACTAAAATTGGAACTTGCAAATTCAAAATTAGATGATCGAGACAGAGACATGGCAGAATTGCAACAGAAAGTATTGGTCAAACAACCACCATTTCTGGTTTCTTCCAGGCTAGCTACTTCAGCTAAAGATCAAAGAACCTCTAAGGCATCAAAGAGGGTGGAAATAGGAGTGGGAATGTCTTTCAAGTCACAATTCTATAAGAAATGTTGGCAATTTGCATGATGTTGGGGGTAATGGCATAACTAAATTAGAGAAGAAAGAAGATTATAAAAATAACCATGTCCATGTTTCAGGCTCTTTTCTTGGGCTAACTAAGACAGAAATTGCCAATGCCATCTATGATCAGGAATTGGAAACTATGGCATCTGCGAAGAAAAATGAAATGGATATTCCAGCTTCTGACTCTTCTGGTCCCTGTCCTATTGAGACAAGTTTGTCAGAAAGTGTTGTTCAGGCAACTTTTCAACCTTTAGAGAAGCAATTTCATAGAATTCCAACACTGGGAAATCCCATACAGAATGACAGGAAGGATTATCTTGTTGCTGCTTCTGACTTGCTGCCAAGTTCTCATGACATATTTAGTTCATATGGAATCGAGAATTCTCTACATTGTTGTGGCAATAACAATTCAGAGAATGTATCTCTTCAGCACCTTCGAGTCACTTCAGAACCTCACAAAGATGGGACAACTACAGGAAGATTTTATCTGGGAAATGGATTTATGATGGGACCTCCTGATGCTTCTGATACTATAGAATGGGTTGCGATACAGTGTTCTTCATGTTTATCCTTGATTGGTTTATATCCTGGTGTTAAAGGCAAAACCCATGTCAAATGCCATGGACAATGGAGAATATTCTGGTAGTTTGATTTCTGATTATGGAAGTGTCTTGGAAAAGGAGGGAAATTCAAGTGTTAGAGGTGGTTTTGACTCTGGAAGCAAGAAAAATATGTTTGATTCAGGAAACATAGCCATTGGTCGTTCATTCTCTGGGCAGAGTGACTCCATTGGTGGTAAATTAGCCAATGACGGGAGGTCATTTTTTCTTAGAAGATCACCAAGCAATGGAAACTCTGCTCCATCACCTATTTTTGATCAATTTTTTACAACACGTTTAACTGGATCACAAATGCCTGATAAATTTATTGGCTTGGATGCTCCAATATCAATGCCAAAAATTGTTCAAAAACCTATGGCTTTCAAAGATGAAAAACGTAGATATGAAGACCATAACACAAACATGCTTGATGCAGCCATTCAGCACTATCGAGCTTCTGATGCACGCCCTTCAGAATCTAGAACATCTATTAATGGAATGGTTGGAATATCATATCTTCCATTTGCCAATACGACAAAGGGAGGAGCTCAGACACTGGAATTTCTGTTTGGAAAAACATTCATGAAAGAGTTGCGTTCTGCAGATGTCCCAGTTTCAGTAAAACCACTTGTTTCAGGAAAAAAAATTTCCAATGATGTATCTCTAGAAGGTAATGGAATGGAATCATCATTCACAGTGCCTCTGCACCCGCAAAGGTCGCTTCCAAAATTCAGAATTTGAGACAGGTATTGATAAGCATGATGTTTGTCCATCATCTATGCAAATGAACATGAAAGATGGTAAAAGAGTAGGTTTACAGTCACAACAGTTGTCTTTAGATGGCAATACTCAGCTGAAAAAGTGTGCTTGGATAGTAGGAATACTCAGCTGAAAAATTTGCACATACAGTGGCAAGACTCAACTGAAAAATGCGCACATACAGTGGCAAGACTCAGCTGAAAAATGTGCACATACGGTGGCAAGACTCAGCCGAAAAATGCGCATTTGTCTTCTAAACAACAATAAGTCGCCACCTGTGACTCTGTTTGATGATTTTGGAGGCTTGATGGCTCCATTGTTGAATGTTTCTTTGACTAGGTTAACACTCAGTTTACATGGAAAATTTGGCAACTTAAAAATCTACTCTAAATCTGTCATTGATGGCAAGATCATATAACGAAAAGATGGTTCTTGGGAGCCACTTATTGAACCTGTGGATGGATTCATAAGATACCAGTATGATAAGAGTGGTTCTGGTGCACCTTCACAAATACAGATGGCTTCTACTAAGGATCTGAATATAAATCCTCAAAAATTAAATTTGTTTGTTGGTGTAAGCGGGCAACCTGGACACCTGCTTTGTTTTTTAAAGATATCTGAAGGTGCTTGCTGTGTCACAACCAGATAAACCAAACTAATACACCTGGAGGTTGTATTAATGATCACAGGAGATAAGACAGGGGCGATTGAACAGTTTGAAGTGTTTTGAGAGGAAAGTAAATGCCCGATACGACAACGAAAGAAACTTCAGCAAACCGACAAAGAGTATCAGTTATGAATATCAGCAGGGGACTTTAAAAAAAGAAGCTAGATGGCAGCAAAGGGATAGTGCAAAGAGAAATAGAGCAGCTCAGAGCCATCAAAGCTCACCAGCACAAATTAAAAAATCTCGAAGCCACACAAAAGCAGCAGAACCGCCTGAAGGATACAAACAAGAGTATTCAAAGCGCAACTCTCAATTATATAACTTAAGCTGTCAGCTGCCTCAGCGCAGCTCTGTTTAGATAAATATGTATTAATTCCCAGCCCAGTGATGAGTTAAAGACATTTAATTCATAGATATTTTTCCAGATATGATCTAGAGATATTTTTGTTTGATATTTTCCCTATGACACATGTTCAAGGGAAGGCTGTAAATCTTTCACTATATAAACCACCCCATAGTCAGTCTTAAGGGGGAGAAAGAAGTAAGAATTGGTCGATAAACTCTGATAGAGATTGGTTGTGTACATCTAGTACGATTCATTAATCAAAGACTGCGGGAGTTTTCTTGGAAATGGACTATGTGCTGTGTCTTGTTGGTTGAAGGGGGCCTTACGAAATTCTAAAGCTGCCACATAACTCAATAAGTGCCTCTCATCTCTGTTTTTCTTTATGTTTCACGCTCATGATATGCTCATATCGCCATCTAAATAGCAGATAGAAAGATTAGTCTAGAATTTGCTAAGCCATAGTCTATGCTCAAGGTCTGCTATTTTTTATGTTTTCTTCTGAAATGGTAATGAATGTTGATTCCCTTTGCCTCTTATCTCGATGAATCCGCCCATGTTCTGGCATTTATGCAAGAAATTTTTTATCACCGCCTAGACAGAGCTTTTTTCACCTTCATGCTAATATGCTAAAATAACGATTTTCTTTTGTGCTTCTCATCTCCTTAAAACTTCCAATCCAGCTGGTTTGCATTGTATCATTGAAAGCCTGTTGGCTGAGAGATCAAAGATTATTCAAAGGATCAGATAATGGACTGTCCACTATGCTTTCCTTTCTTTTTTTTAAAAAAATGCTGAAGGATGATCAAAAAATTCTCACGTTGTCATATGGACTAATAAAATATCTCTTGTCTATATAATATCAGTTCACATATATTGGTTTCATTATCACTAAATTTTTGCAAATGTTCTATATGTTTTTGGTTTTGAGTGAGATCTTTAATATGAATACCTCATGGAGCATATTAGTTCTTTCTCACCCATGTATGATTGTTATTTAGGAAATCTTACTTGTTCCTAGATAGGATCCATTCACTATTTTCGATTGCAGAAAGGAGGACTAATCTACAATTTGGCCTTACAACAATTTACACTAAATTTTTGCAAACGTTATACATGTTTTTTGTTCTGACTAAGAGCTTTAATATGAATACCTCATGGAGCATATTAGTTCTTTGTCACCCATGTATGATTGTTATTTAGGAAATCTTAATTGTTCCTAGATAGAATCCATCCACCTTACCTCGGTCAGCCAGATCAAAGATATCTTAGTTGCCTTACATCTCTGACCTCCACTTTATCCCTTTTTAACCCAAATAATTGTTTCATGAGCAGCTATCTGCTCCATATCCCCCTCGTGACCAAGAAAAACACACCAACAGTCCCGCTCCTCTGACTCCATGCCCAATGGTTTGAAATTCATCGCACGATGCATTACCTCTCTGCTTGAAGCCATTCTCTTCTAACCAAAAAACAAAACCCCTTGTACTCAATAACTAGCCTAAGATCACCCTAAACAAAGCTAAATTACGAAGAGAGAGCCCTCTCTGATTGCAGGTAGGCTAGGACCTGCAGTCCAAAGATTGGTCTAGTGTTACCTCGGCCGTATCCCTTAAGGAGCCAAGGGACAACCTGAGCGTTAACAACTATCATGATCCATTTTTACCTTGAATTGTCTTCCCGTTCGGTAAGGTTGCCATTTTTTAATTGCATGTAGTATTGCAAACATTTCCTTCTCATAAATAGCTTGCTTGAGATGTAGTAAAAATACCCAATCACCTACATCAAAACATTTTTCACTAAAATGTTGATCTACCTGTTGTTTCATTCGATTTTGCACTAAAGTGGCGTTATCCTTTAAAAGTTAGAAAACTTGTTGTTGATGCTCGATGTGATCCTTCACTGCTTGAAGATTTTTCTTCTTGATATGTCCTTCTATCTTTAGAGTTTGAGGAGTGGTAATTTCTTCCAATCCTTTACAAGATATGATCAGATTCATTTCTTGATGCTCGACATGATCTTTCACTTCTTGAATATTTTTCTTCTTGATATGTCCTTCTATCTTAATAGTTTGAGGAGTGGTAATTCCGACCAATGAATTACAACATATGGTTGGATTCATTTCTTCTTTTTCGATGTGATCTTTCACTTCTTGCACCTTTCTCTTCTTGATATGTCCTTCTATCTTGAGAGTTTGAGGAGTGGTAATTCTTGCCAATGCTTTACAAGATATGGTATGATTCATTTCTTCTTTCTCTGGGGTGGGGTCCAGGTGTATATCCTCTTGATGTTTCTTGATCATTTTCTTCCTCCTCTTCATACTCTATGTAAAATAATTTCCTCTTAGCACACTTATGACCTTAGTGCATTTGCTATCACAACTGTAACAAAGCCCTTTTTCTCCTTTTTCTTCCAAATTTTGTGGTGTAACTCTTGTAGGTTGTGGAAGGCTATAAGAAGAACACTTCCATATTTATAGTTGTGAGGGGTAGACTTCCTTGTTTCCTTAACTTTACTTTCCACTATGTAACAAAGCCTTTTTACTCTTTCCAATTGTTGTGGTGTTGCTCTAAAGAAGGTGTTGCTCTTAGTATCCTCATAATGTGCTATCATTTCCTCCATGAAAATTGACCACGTAACAATTTGTTTACGAGAACAGAGCCCTTCATACAATAAAAATTGATCCGGTTCTAAATATGAAGATGCAATACATACCTTTTGTAGCAGTGGTACGCCATGTAGATCAAAATATTGCTCCATTTGAAGTATCCAATTTATCGAATCCTTGCCATCAAACTTCCTCATCTTGCTTTTTCTTGATTTTATGAGCTCAATCTTGAAACGACTATAACTCTATACTTTCAGATCTTTAAGTTTTGAAATTGTGATCTGCAGTATCCCTCTGCATCCTATTTCCAATGCCATCAGTCTGATCCAAATTGGATTCTCCAAGGAAGAGTTATGTGAAATCTCCCACAGTGACCTAATTATAGAATAGTTCAGTAGAGTGAACTTGTACAACGTCCCACAAGTCAGTGTTTCGGCCTTTGGCTCTAAAAAATATGTACAAGAAACTATAGTCCGTCCTCTTTCGGTACTGTCTTACGAAATTTCAATTTGATGCTCAAAGAGAAAGTTATGATGATTTCCCCAGGTCACCTATTTGGAATGTAATTCAGGAGTCTGCAAAAAGACCAACTTCCTCAAATCATATCTCCGCAAATATAGTGCTAAAAGCTTTGAAATTTGGATACAAGGTTCGGCGTGACTTCTTGTCAAATGGGTTTTTTTTAGCTTCTGAAACATCACAGAAAAAAGTTATATCGAAAATGCCACGATGACCTATTTGGAGTAGCGAAACCCTAGAATCAAAAGCTCTGATACCAAATGTTATGAAACCATCTTACAAAAAGATAGAAAAGATAGTTGAATGCCTTAGAATTCAGCCTCTTCGAGGGGGCAACCTTCTTTACATTACACAAATGAACAATTCTTGGATGATACAAATGAAAATACCTCCTTTCTATAGATAAGAGGCTAATTGGTCATAATATAATCAAAGCCAACATAACAATAACAATGTAAGGGCATAATAATAACAATAGTGGGCTTCTATGGGCCATAATAGTAACAATATGGGCACTACATGGGTACATCAACATAATAACGGGGTTTTACTAATAACAATAAGGGGTTACACTAGTAGTATAGGGGCCTAACACTTTGGCTGTTGTTCTGTAATTTCCATTTCACCTGTTCATAAAGATCGTTGATTGCCTTTGTGAAATCTTCACCATCAGCACTCCTGCGCTCCAATAGTTCCAAATCCTGTAACTCATGTACTCCCTATGGATGCATTTTGTATAGGATCTAGAATGGACTACTGCCCCTACTGCGATTGGGTGAATCGTTATAAGCAAATTTCACTTATGCAAACACATGATCCCACTATCGAGAATTTTCTCCAACCAAACTCCTTAATAAATTTCCTAGACTTTGGTTCACAACTTCGGTTTGACCATCGGTCTGTGGATTATAAGTCGAACTGAAGTTTAGTTTGGTGTCTAATTTCTTCCATAAGGTTCACCAAAAATGTCCTGTGAATTTAACATCTCGATCCGAAATAATAGACTTTGGAAAGCCATGCAATCTAACTATCTTGGTAAAGAACAAATGTGTTATATGTGTGGCATCATTGATTTTCCTACATGGAATGAAATGTGCCATTTTGGTGAAATGATCCACCACCACCATGATGGAATCAAATCCCCAGTGTGCCTTCAGCAGACCTAAGAAAAATTCTAAACTGACTAAGTCCCATGGTCTCTTCGGCATGGGTAAGGGCGTATACAACCCTGTGTTTTGGTTGTGTCCCTTTGCAAGCTGACACACTTTGCATCTAGTTACAAACCTTTGTACATCTCTGCGCATCTCCAACTAAACCTCCATTGTGCTTTTCCTAGATTAAGTTCTCTCTCACAGAAAATTCCGAAATACATAATTGCCCTCCTTTGAACAACAATCCTTCTTGCATATTATAGTCTAACCATGGACTGTTATCCCTCAACAATGGATTTTGGCAAGCTTCATAAGCTTCCTTAAAATTTTCATCTATCTCATACAAGTCCTTAAGATGTTCAAATCCTAATACTTGTATTGTACTTTCTTGTATGATCAAATTCCTCCTGCTTAATGCATCTACCACTTTGTTGGCTTGACTACCGATGTGTTTCAATGCAAACATAAAACTCTGCAAGTACTCCACCCACTTGGCATGTTTATGGTTCATCTTATGCTGCTGCATAATATAATGCAACACAGGATTGTCTAAAAATAAGACAAATTCATTAGCCAACAAATAATGTCTCCAATTCTTTAATGCTTGAACCATTGCATAAAATTCCTTTTCATAAGACATGTATTTCTGCCTTCTTTCATTTAGTTTCTCACTAAAATAGACTATTGGCTTGTCCTCTTGATTGAGGATTGCAACAATGGCTATCCTGTTGGAAATAATACTGAGAGGGGGGTGAATCAGTATTATCAAGTCAAATAATCCTTTTCAAAAACCAAATTGTATACGCTACTTCAGTTAATTCAACCTGCGTATATACGCAACTATTCAGAAGTAAAACCGCTATACAGAGCAAACTTTTAATTTACTTAAACTTTCAAATGATGTTTGTTAATCTAAGATGCAGCATCAAATAACCAGTAACCAGAGACAGTAAAACAGAGCAGAAAGACAATCACACACAAGAACACCAGATATAAGGTGGAAACCCAATGTGGGTGAAAACCACCTGCTGCAATACGTCTCTCTCTTTCTTTAATTAGAAACTTTTGTTTACAATGTAATGGTGCAGTCCTTTACTAGTATGCAGGCTGCAACCTGCAGAGAGCTACAACTCTCTCTCGTTTTCCAGCTTCTCCTAGAAGGGAGCTACAACCCCCTTAGCTCTTGTACTAGCTAAGATACTAGTACGTAGGTGTTGGCCAATAGAAAGCTACAACCTTCTCTTTCTTCCAGGAACCATGTTTCATCAATTTTCAGACTAGATCCATAAACATCAAACAATCATCAAGAATCAACCAATCTCCTTTTCACAAAGTAGATCTAAATCAAGTAGATATTCTTCTTACAGCTGTACCCAAAACACAGTACCAGAAACCATACACCCGAAAACAGAACTCAGAACACAACAGCAATAGTCAGAAGCAGCTAGATCACAAATTATATTATATATGCTATTTCAACAGCCTAAAACTAGCATGCATACACTTCTGCGTATGCAACAACCTGCGTATACGCTCCTTTACTTCACTAAAACTGCGTGTATATGCGTCTTCGCCTTACTGAACCTGCGTACAGATCTTATGAAGGATAATTCACTCTTTCAACTATTCAATCATTAATTAACCCAGATCATCAGATAGATCTAGCAAGCGTCATATCTAGCAGATCAAAACCATACAAAGATACTATCATTCAAGCTTAAAGATTATGACCCATGAATAGAACTTATCCTCCTTTTACGCTAATGTCCCTTCTTTATTTAGATCGAGATTTGCACCATTACCAATATACCAACTCTAGCACTTTTTAGATGTTCAATAATAATTCGGATGCTCATTTGCCACATGATCTCCTTATTCTTTTATAATCTTAGGCCTTCCTCAATACCATGGTCCAAAACCATAACATTCTAATACCATGAACCCAAAACTAGGGATCAACACATCTGTCGAGACGCTTTGGTCCAAAACATAGGTTCAAATTCCAAGGACGAACTACCATGGACCAAAAATATGATCCCCGACATGTACGCGCTTTTGTAATGTATAGCCCGCGTGTATACGCGCATTTTCTAGATGAACCTGCGTATATGTCTTTTTCTTCTGAACTGAGAGTTGCCATCAAGGACAACACCTGTTCCATAGCTCCAAACCTGTGCCATAATGCCAACAATCTCCCCCTTTGGACTTGATGGCAACACCAATATCCTCAAGATCATTCTCCCCCTTTGTCATCAAGGGCAAAGTGTTGTGCTCCCCCTGAGTACATGCTGAAATCTCTGTCCTGCTGTGCTGACCATGCTCCCCCTGTCTGTAGGGAAGATCTTCAAAAAGATGTTCTTTAAGAAGAACCAAGACTGATGCAACAATACAAGACCTTCCTATCACCAACAGATTTAATACATACATCCATCACCCAACCAAGTGGGGATCATCCATATACATCAGAAATTTACATATGATGATCAAGTACATTACATCTTCATCCCAGGCATAGTGGGGAACCAATATAGGCCGTTACATGACCTTGACACCATATAAGAAAGAGATACATGACATAGAGATGAATATTTAAAACATGACTTATGAAAAGTCATCAACAACTGATAGCAGCAACAACTGTCAATCTTCATTCATATCAGCAACCAAGATTTCCTTCTATTCTCCCTCTGTCTTTGTTCCACCTGAAATCAACAACGGCTATGAACCAGAACTAAAAGCTTCTAAGGTAATGCCAACAATGCATTATTAGAAGATTATCTGCTCCCCCTGAACCTGTGCCAGATGGTCTCTATCAGACCCACATCAGAATATCTTCAACCAGAGCCTGCTCCTTCTGATATCCATCAAGCCTCCATATATGCGACTTTCTTTGCACAAACCGGCGTATGTACGCGGATACTTCTTATCCAACACGTGTACACCCACTAACAAGATTTAACAGCAAGATGATACATCAACAACTCCCAGCTTCTATCTGAGATATTCAAAAGTTTCCCTGGGCAGTGGTTTGGTGAAAATATCAGCAACTTGTTCTTTAGAAGGAACATACTCCAATATGACCTTTTGTTCCGACACTTGTCCCGAAGAAAGTGATACTTGATCAGTATGTGCTTGGTCTTTGAATGCATGACAGGATTTTTTGTAATGCTGATTGCACTTGTATTATCACATAAGATGGGGATAGGTGGTGTACAAGTGATTTGAAAATCCTGCAAGGTCTGCATCATCCAAAGGAGTTGAGTGCAGCAAGATGCAGCTGCCACATATTCCGCTTCAGCTGT
>APFE031580169.1:63088-91490 GCA_000404065.3 Pinus taeda | reverse complement strand
CACTATCTTCATGAGTGTAGTAGCTTTTCTTATTTGCATTTTGTTTCTTGTTCCATCTAACAGGTTCCTTCCCCTTGCCAATCTTATCTTTGTGAGGACATTTGGCAACATAGTGACCTACGCTTCCACAAGCAAAGCATTTGAATGGTAACTTACCTCGGAAATGTCCAGTGCCTCGTTGAAGATTTTTGAAAAAATTTGATTATTCTTCTTCTTCTGATATGTGTTCAGACTCATAGTAGTTTCCTTTGCCAGAAGCCTTGAAGGCAACTTCTCTCCTGTCTGATGGGCCACCTTTTCTCATTTCATAAGCAGTTAGAATTCCATGCAACTGTGACATTTTGAGGTCTTGAAGCTTTTCTTTTTCTTCTATAGCAGAAACTTTAGATTCAAACCTAGGGGACAAAGATCTTAGAACTTTTTCAACTACAACAGCCTCCTTTACTTCTTCACCCAAAATTTTCATACAATTTACAATCTCATCTACACGAAGAAAATAGTTAGCCACACTTTCATCATTATACATTCTGAGATTTTCATACTGAATTCTGAGAGTTTGGAGTTTTCCCCTTTTTACCTGTTCATCTCCCTCATAGCTCAGAACAATCTTGTCCCATATTTCCTTAGCTGATTTATACTACATGACTTTGGCAAATTCAAATTGTGATAGACATCCCAATAGAGTATTGACCGCCTTTGCATTCGTTTCATATTTCTTCTTTTCAGCCGGATCTGTGGGAGTTGATGCTAGAAGAGTATACCCTGTATCTATGATATCCCATACTTCAGTACCGAAAGATTGAAGATAGGCAGTAACTCTTACCTTCCAATATACGAAGTTTGTCCCGTCAAAAACCGGTGGCCTGGTTGATGCTTCCCTCTCGTAGTTTCTCATGATGAAAGATCTTCCTTCAAGTGATTAAGCTTTTTCAGAAGGACCTGCTCTGATACCAATTGTTGGAAATAATACTGAGAGGGGGGGTGAATCAGTATTATCAAGTCAAATAATTCTTTTCAAAAACCAAATTGTATATGCTACTTCAGTTAATTCAACACGAGTATATACGCAACTATTCAGAAGTAAAACCGCGTATACAGAGCAAACTTTTTAATTTACTTAAACTTTCAGGTGATGATTGTTAATCTGAGATGCAGCATCAAATAACAGTAACCAGAGACAGAAGAGCAGAAAGACAATCACACATAAGAACATCAGATATAAGGTGGAAACCCAATGTGGGTGAAAACCACCTGCTGCAATTCGTCTCTATCTTTCTTTAATTAGAAACTTATGCTTACAATGTACTGGTGCAGTCTTTTTCCAGTACGCAAGCTGCAACCTGCAGAGAGCTACAACTCTCTCTCGTTTTCCAGCTTCTCCTGGAAGGGAGCTACAACCCCCTTTAGCTCTTGTACTAGCCAAGATACTAGTACGTAGGTGCTCACCTACAGAAGGCTACAACCTTCTCTTTCCTTCCAGGGACCAGTTTCATCAAATTGTCGCTGGTCCATGAACATCAAAACAATCACTATGAATCAACCAATCTCCTTCACAAATTAGATCTGAATCAAGTAGATATTCTTCTTACAGCTATACCCAAAACACAGTACCAGAAACCATACACCAGAAAACAGAACCCAGAACACAGCAACAATAGTCAGAAGCAGCTAGATCACAACTTAGATTATATACACTATTTCAACAGCCTGAAACTAGCGTGCATACGCTTCTGCATATGGAACAACTTGCGTATACGCTCCTTTACTTCATTGAAACTGCGTGTATATGCGTCTTCGCCTTACTGAACCTGCGTACAGATCTTATGAAGGATAATTCGCTCTTTCAACTATTCAATCATTAATTAACCCAGATCATCAGATAGATCAAGCAAGCGTCATATCTAGCAGATCAAAACCATACAAAGATACTATCATTCAAGCTTAAAGATTATGACCCATGAATACAACTTATCCTCCTTTTGCGCTAATGTTCCTTCTTTATTTAGATCCAGATCTGCACCATTACCAATATACCAACTCTAGCACTTTTTAGATGTTCAATAATAATTCGGATGATCATTTTCCACATGATCTCCTTCTTCTTTTATAATCTTAGGCCTTCCTCAATACCATGGTCCAAAACCATAACATTTTAATACCATGAATCCAAAACTAGGGATCAACACATCTGCCGAGATGCCTTGGTCCAAAACATAGGTTCAAATTCCAAGGACTAACTGTCATGGACCAAAAATATGATCCCCGACATGTACGCGCTTTTGTAATGTATAACCCGCGTGTATACACGCATTTTTCTAGATGAACCTACGTATATGTCTTTTTCTTCTGAACTGAGAGTTGCCATCAAGGACAACACCTGTGCCATAGCTCCAAACCTGTGCCATAATGCCAACATATCTCACTGGAATCATAGCGAACTTGGAAAAGTTTGTTAAAATCTGGTAATCTCAAAATCGGTTTTTCGATAATCTTCCTTTTGAGTAACTAAAAGATCTTCTCTACCATTTTTGTCCAATGGAAAGGCCGATTTATTTTCTTAATGGTGTCCAGCATAAGTGCACAAATCCCACTGAAATTTTTAATAAATTTCTGATAAAAACTCGCCAATTCATGGAAACTTTGTACCTCAAACAAACTTTTGGAAGATGGTCATCTAACTATAGCTACAACCTTTTCTGATTCGATTTTTAGTTCATTCTCAGAAATTGCAAATCCCAAATAAATTCTCTTTCTTGAAAAAAGAACATTTCTTCAAATTTATCAGTAATTTATTTTGCTGCAATGTTTCCATTACATAACTCATGTGTTGAAAATGTTCTTCCTTCGTCTTATTGAATATAAGTATATCATCCAAATACACATCACAAATTTACTAATGAATTCCTTCAACATCCCATTCATCAATCGCATGAACGTGTTAGGGACATTGCTTAACCCAAATGGCATAACCAACCATTCGTACAAGCCTTCATTAGTCTTGAACGTTGTCTTCCACTCGTCACCTTCTCGAATTATGATTTGGTGTTAGCCGCTTTTCAAGTCTATCTTTGAAAAGTACGTTGCTCCACTCAAACAATCCATCATATCATCCATCCGAGGTAAAGGGAATCTGTACCTGATGGTGATCTTGTTAATGTCTTGGGAATCCATGCACAATCTCCACTCACCTCCTTTCTTGGGAGCTAAAACAGTTGGAACTACACAAGGGCTTAAACTCTCCCGAATCAGTCCTTTATCCAACAAATCCTGCACCTACTTCCAGATTTCTTCATTATCCTTTGGACTCATCCGGTAAGCAGCCTTGTTTGGAAAATGGCTCCTGGAATAAAATCAATATGGTGACTAATGCTCCTCTTCGGTGGTAATTTGTCTGGTAGATCATCTACCACAATATCACTAAATTCTTTCAGCATGTTCTATATCTCTTTAGGTAAATTAGTAAGGTTGGTGTGTACTAACACGGCCCTTGGTCTTCTCACAACTACATAACCCAATTCACTCTCTTCAATCCATTGCAGAAACTCCTTTCCTCCTAGAAGCAATGCCTTTGTTGCACTTGTTTCTATTGTTTCCTCTTCTCTCATGGGTACCAAGGTATGCTTTATCCCATCTTTGACAAATCTATAACAATTTTCCACTCTGTCATGGACTACCTTTCTATCGTACTAACATGGTCTACCCAGTAGAATATGGCAGACATCCATCGACATTATGTCACAAGTCACCTTATCCTTGTACTTGCCTATCTGGATATCTACCTCACATTTTTCATTAACTAACAATTGGTGTCCCTTCTGCAACTACGACACCCTATATGGAGTTGGGTGTTTTTCTCTCTTCAAACCCAGTTTCTCCACTATCTATGTAGCTACCAAATTATCAGTGCTCCCACTGTCAATAATCAATTTACAACATTTTCTGTGCGACTTACATAGAGTTCGGAACAATGCTTTCCTCTGTGTCTGATCAGCTACTTCCTTAGCTAGTTTTAATAATAAATTGTTCAACACCAAGGCTTCCCCAGTTTCTGGCATATTTTCCACCTCCTGTGGTGGTGCATCTGCTTCATCAAGCTGAACATCATATGCTCCCCTCTGCCCAGTTTGTTCATTTTTAGGACATTCAAAGGACCCGTGTCCCCACTTGTGACACTTGTAACATTGATAGGCATTTCCTCTACCTCTGCCATTACCTCTTCCTCACTGGTATGTTCTTCCTCCTCTGGTGTTACCTTCCCTTTCACTCTGTCCCGAAGTCTTCGAACTACTATCTTCTTCATTGTTGTTGGCAATCCTACCTTTGCCAAAGGTCTGTCCTCGACCTCTACCAGAACCATGTCCTCTTCTAGCATTTTTTTTCCTAGCAATATTTTCCTCCTCCTTCAAAGCATTATGATAAGCTTCCTCCTTGGTCTTAGGGGAAAGAATGCTAATTTCGTCCAAGATCTCCATCCGTAGACCATTCAAAAACCTAGCTGTTTTCTTAGGGGTATATTCTACATAACCAACTCTCAGGTTAATTTTATAAAATTCTTCAGTATATTCCTTCACAGTCATCATTTTCTGCTTCAGATTCTGTACCTATCTATAAAGGGAAATTTGATACTGTTTAGGTGGAAGCTTTCTCTTCATTATAGCGACCATCCTGTCCCATTTTTTAATCAATGGTTTGCTTAATATCCTCTTTTCTACCTATACATTGTCCCACCACAATGCTGCATGTCCCTTGAATTTGGTGACATCAAACTTGACCCTCTTATCTTCGCTGATTTCTTCATACTCAAAATATTTATCTAATTCACTTATCCAGTTTAACAATTCCTTTATGGATAAACTACCATCATAATTAGAGAGCTCTCATTTTGGCTTGCTGCTAGCCAACAAAATTGACTTCAATAGCTTAATTTCCGATCCTTCATCATTTGACCCATCTGTCATGGCTACGTTTTCCTCCTCACTATCATTGCCACTTTTTGGATCTCTACACCTTCATGCTTCCACTACTGCCAAACGTGCAATTAAATCTCTAATATCTTCTCTTAACCCTTCATCTACTGCTCTTCTGACAGCTCTTCCTTGACCCCTTCTTCCTACCTCCATCCTTACTGAGAGAAAGGAAAAAACCAGCTCTGATACCAAAATGATGCCATTAAATACCTATGTGCACCAATCTTCAAACCTTAATGGCTATGGCCCCTTTAACCAGTCTCTGTGGAATGATTCAATTTAGTAACCCAGTCTTTCCCTTCATCTTTTCTTCCTATCAGAATGCTCTAACCCTTTATGACCCTTTAATTCCTTAATCCCGCATATATATAACCACTCCTCTTTATCCTTGGTTATCTTGGACTTACCACATAAATCCTTCAAATCAGCACTATAATTATTATAAAACCTTTATAAAGGAAATACGTATAAAACATGTGTAACACATCTTTTCCCATTTTTTCCAAATTCTTTGCACATTCCTCGAGGGCTCCCTTTTATCACTGATCGCAATCGGTTTTGGCCGCGGTCACACAACAAATGACTCCTCCTCCTCCGATATGCGATAACGTCGGATTTCAAACGCTATACAATGATGCCTATTCCTTATCAGGTCCACTAAACTTCTTATGTCACATTCTCTCTCGATCGATACATTACCAATTTTAAATCCATCCCCCTTGGATTGTTGCGATGCGATACTCCACAATAATCTTCCACCGTTGATCCAATCTTTCAATCCAACATCTAGTGATGATATCATCTGTCGCAAGTCACTATCATTAGTTCTAGTGGCCCAAGGTTCAGTCTTTATGATCAAAACATTGTGATGCGATATTTCAATTCTATGTGACAGAACCCTATACGTTGATCTGATAAATCCAATGGTGTCTATGCATCATCACTTCACCTCTTTGCTCTTCCTTTTGATTTGGGGTTTTATATCATTTCTTCAATGTTTCTCTGTGACTCGACTTATTTCATGGTTCTTCTTCCTTCATTGTTCCACTGCGTGATTCCACCTGCATTCAATTATTACACGAAATCTCTGATACACACATAATTTAACATTTCAAGTTTGAATCACACACTTATACAGTTTGGAACTAAATCTAAGTATAAATATACATTTGCATAATTTCTCTATCTTTGGCCCGATCTTCCATTATTAGTGACCTCTACTTATAACTTGCCCGTAGGCTTACAATAACATTCTCATTTGGCTAACTCCCTACTCTTCTTTCTTATTTTCCTTTTCAATACATCATTAGCAGTTTTCTTTTACAGTTCGAGGAACTGTTCCTCAGTTATGAAATAGTTGCTCAACAGTTTCTTCAAACAGTTCTTAACTGATCCTAACTTAATCTGTTTGCCTAATTTAAGAAGTAACAGTGGTTGATTTACCCTTAATTTAAAATGACACAAAATGAAACTAAATGAAACAAAAACTTGAAGTGTTTTCCTCTCTATTTGTTAAAATAAAACGAAAATAAAAATAACAAGAAACATCTCCCAGCTGTTGCCTCCATATTCAGATGCTCCTGCATCATATCTCGATCTTCTTTTAATTATCATCTTCATTTTCTTTTCAAGGCACCCTTGAGCAACCACTATGGTAATGCAACAATTGATAAGGAATTTGGAATAGGTAAAGGTAATCAACCATGGTAAATTCATGTTTGAATTCTCATTTATTTGATTTTTTGATATATTGCTCCATACTTATCATATAAATATTCAAGTCCTCTTCATATACATAATTGATACATTATTTGGATTTTGAATCAATTTCAATATTTTTGAGTTGATATAAATTCAGAATGGAAAAAAACAAAGAGAACAATCGATGTTGCAATTTGTAAAGAAGCATATCTTCATTCTCTTTTCTCATGAATTTGGTTTACTTCAAATTCCTTGGAAATGAAACATTATTTTCTTTTAATTCACTTCTTGCTTAAGTTTAGATTCAATAAATGATAATTTTGGGTCAATAAGATTTCAGAAAATTGAACTTCTTCATACTTTTAATTATAATTAAAAGAATAAGTTATCTTTTACTAGAGAAGATGATATCTCTCAGGTAAGATCAAATGAAATTTCCCAATGGTAAGTTTTATATGCCCACTTTCATTCATTTTCATTTCTTTACCATTAGTTTATTTTTTAGTTTTTGTTGATCTTAAACTCTATGTTTGCAGCTCTCCATAAATGTTTCACACCTCTACTAGACATATTTGGATCTCATTCTCCTTTATCTGGTTTGATTTCAAGTTTTTGGGAGAAGCAGTAATCATCCTCATCGAATCAGCTAAATGGGGGAGTTTATGAACCTTTATCTGTTTCTTAAGCATTTCTTTTATTAGAAAATGGTTAAGATGCTTTTATGTAGGATTTTTCTTTGGAACAAGAAAATTTGTAGTAGAGAGAGACTCCTCATTAGCTTATTATCTCTCAATGTTTTGAGAGCCTCATCACTTATAACTCCTCAGGATAAAATTTACTATATTCTCAACAAAAGATAAACATTCACATGATTATCTTCTTTTACTTATTTTGTTGAGATATTTGTATAAGAAATATTGTTGGGGTTTATCTTTTAAATTTGATTTTTTTTCTTTTAGGTTTTAGTTTCATCATTTTTACATTAATTACAGTTTGTTGATTTCTTTCTACTTCAGTTTGGATTTAGTTTCCTTTTTCTATCAGTTACGGTTTGATCTTTGTGACATCGCTAAGATTTATATGGAAGGTGTTTTCCTCATTATTTTAGTGAATTTCATTTACCATTAAAGGTATATCTTTATAGAACCATAAAGCCCTCTTGCTTTAAATATTTTTCATGGAGGAACACACATCTTTTCTAAGTGATAGGGTTTACATTTTCAAGGAAAGAACTAACCTGATTTTAAATAAATGAATCCCTCCCACCCCTCCACATTCTAAAAACCTCTAATGGATAGTTGCGGGAAAATAATTTGGAGTCAGCATTATGAAAGCATTATATTCATTAATGCAAGTTTCCATTACTATCCCACATATTTCACTTAGGTACATCATAAAATAAAGCTTACAAATGTGCTTATCAAAAGGGTGATTATAAGAGGAAGCATGGAAAATACAAGTAAACCTGTCAGGGCTATGGACGTTGGCTGGCAGCGGGCTAGGCTTGTATGGCATAAAAGACAAATTTGTCGAGGTACTGTTCAGGCTCGCTGGCAGTGAAGCAATATAAGACACCATTCATAACAATGGATATATTCTTTGTCAAAAAACTCATATATTTACCTTCTTCTATTTCTTATCTGAGGTAATTTTAAAATAAAATTTTTCCAAACTTTGGATTCATGATTTTTACTCAAGTCTTCCTTTGAGTACTTACCTTTTCAAACTCATATTTCTTAATCTACTTATGTTGGACCCATGGATATATTTTACTATTAGACGATTTCGTGAAATCAACTATTTTTAACCTTTGGGTAAAATAAAGCTCATTTTCTTGAATTAGAGATAACTAGTTCTTTCGAGTGTGACACTAATGTGGTAGGGACAACCCAACCCCCCCCCACCCCCCACGCCCCAATTTTTTATTTATTTACTTCAAATAATAGGGACCATTTCCATAATTTTTTTATTAAATCACCTTTTGATCATTTCTTTTGGTTAAGTGTCCTAAAAATTTTGCATTTTTCATTTCAGATGGATTTCTATTTTGATTGCTTCATTGAGTTCAACTTTTCACTAGCTTTCTATCGGTACTTGTTTCATCTCATTTGGTTACACAGTTTGCAAATGATGCTCATCCGAAGTTCAATAATTTTTATCGCCTGGGTTAAAAAAATGTATAAAATGTATATTATTCTAATTTTTGTAATTAAATTAGTATTTCATTAATATTAATCCCTAGTTAATTTTTACTAATTTCATCATTTTTCACTAATGGTTCTACAAAATCGCCCAGCCAGATTGTATAACAGTTAAAATAATGTGTTTTCGAGAACTCGGTAATTTATTCCAATTCTTAATTTTAAAATAAATTACGAGACGTGAAATCTCAAAATTGCAAAGTGGTTGTAGTTCATATTATAGAATTTTTAATTCCACTCCAAGTAGACCCCACTTCACCTCACCTCCTCCCTTCCTACAAAAAAGGAGACTCCCGAAACGAATCTTCCGATATATAAAAATCCCAATATAAATCTTCCACTATTAGAATTTTTTATTTAATCATTTTGATATTCAAAATTTCCAATATCTTAATATGAGAATATCGATGCTTTTTGTTTTGCACATATTTAAAAAGTTCATATATTAATCTGCGCCTGACCTCTGATATTTGGTTTTATGTCATGACTATTTTTTTTAATATAATTTTTTCTCACCTTATGACTCCCACTCTTCCTCCATACGATCATCTCCTGCTTATGACTCCTACTTCACTTCACACATGGCTCCCTCCATCATCATAACATTATATGAGATTTACTTATTTGATATGCCATAGCCACGTAAGGATTTTGGTTTGAATTTATATATATATATATATATATATATATATATATATATATATATATATATATATATATATATATATATATATATATAATATAATTATATTTTTAATTAATTTTAAATTAAAAATTTATTTTAATTATATAATTATTAGTTTGTAATTAATTAAGCTGAATATTGTAGTTGAAATTAAATTAATATTAATTAACTAATAATTGTAATATAATTTACAATTAGATTTTAATTAAAATATATATATTTTTGGCTTGGACAACAAATTTTCTAGAATTTTGACAGATTTGATTCTTCAACTTTGGAAGCCCATAAGTTGGGTTTTACTTGCCCAAATGAGCCCGAGATGACTATTTGGATAGATAAAATCATGGAGAATATTTCTAAAGTGGTTGCGTAACTAGATTTGATCATTAAATGAATCGAAAATTTAGCAGAAAATCTAAAATTCTGAAGAAGATCAAGCTCCGAATTTTTAAACAAAATTAATTTTTTGAGTTTAATTTTTTGCATTTTCATTTGCTCATAACCTCCATTGAGTACAAATCCATTGAAATATGTTCTCTTTGGCCAATTATATCTTTACATGGATCAATGAAAATCTAGTATTTCCTTTTATTTATTTATTTATTTAAGTTTTGATTGGAGCTATTTTGTGTTCGAGATTTGGTATTTTGATTTTGATTTTAATTTTAATTAAATTTTGGTTGGTTTTGAGAGGGAAAAGGTTGAAGAGATGAGGAGAAAAAGAGTTCAGTCAATTGAATTTCTCCATCAATAGAAGAAAAAGAATTTTAACCAATGAAAATTGTTGGGTATACGACCAAATTCCCACATTGACTAGAAGTGAGGAGGATCATGGGTATATAAGGATGGACAAATATCTCCATTGGTATGTGGCCTTTTGGGGGTAAAGCCCAAAAACAAATCCATAAGGGCTTAGCCACAAAGTGGACAATATCATACCATTGTAGAGATATGTGGTTTCCAGAGTTCTTAGAAGTGGAGATATGTGGTGTTCAGAGTCCTTACAAGTGGTATTGGAGCCAAGTTCCGAAGTTAGCCAAGTGGATGAATCCTTGGAATGTCGAACGAATGTGGTGGGCCCCATTAATATCATGATGAGATCCGTGGATGAGCTCAGTTAGGCAGGGGGTGTGCTCCGGATTCTTCATGGACATGTCCTGGTCCCAACACGGTGAAGAGGAGTTGACCTGGGATAGAGCAAGCTCTCGAGGCAGGTGGTGCTCCATGTAAGGCGTGTGCTTCCAACACATTAGAGTGGAGAATCCTGGTTGGTAGAGAGTGGACGGATGGATAATCGTTTGAGGGGAGGCTCGATGGTCCTTTTTTCGAGGGGAGGATTGTTGGGTATACGACCAAAGTCCCACATTGACTAGAAGTGAGGAGGATCATGGGTATATAAGGATGAACAAATATCTCCATTGGTATGAGGCCTTTTGGGGGTAAAGCCCAAAAACAAATCCATAAGGGCTTAGGCCCAAAGTGGACAATATCATACCATTGTGGAGATATGTGGTGTCCAGAGTCCTTAACAAAAATTGTTGGAGAAAAATGATTGTTCAACAACTCTCCTATTTTGGAATTCATTTTGTAAATTATAAATAGTAGTTTGTAGAATGGAGAAGGGGATTTTCTTCTCTGCAAGTTTGGAATTTTTAAAAGAACTTTTTTAATGAGGATTTAGAGTTGTAGGTGATAGGAGAGTAAATATTAGATCTGGGGGATAATTGAGGATTTTTATTTTTCATTTTGAACTATGTATGGAGAGTAGAGCTTGCACTATTGCTGCTCTTGTTTTAACAACAAAAGTTCAAGCATTGTAAAGGACTGTTGGAGATTAGATCCAGAGAAATGGTTTCAATAAATCGGTAATTAAAATACTATTTTTTTAATACTTATTTCATGTTATAATGGAAGAAATATGTCATTTTATTCAAATTTGTGCACTATTGTCAATGCGAGTAATTTGTCTCAATAATATGTTATTATTTATCTCTGCTTTTGTGAGATGAAATTTGTCTTCTGAGTAACTATTTACTCATAAACCAATATTTTAATTCTAATTTAAAAAACAATAATATTTTGTGAACTATTCCCTTATATTATTGTTTAATAATTCGAGTTATTTATTTAATAATCATCATCATTTTATGAACTACTTCTTAAATGTTGTTGATTAATTATTTATGTTAATATATCTCTAAACAATTTTGTTTGATATTCATAATATTGGTTAAATTGAACTACTTCATTATATTTTGTATTCATTACAAGTGATATATATTTAAATCCCAATTTTGATGTCAGTTGGGTTAGATCTACATCTTCCTAATTGAGATAGGCTTAGGATTTCTTTCTTTTTTCTTGCATTTGGATTTACTTTTTCATTCCTAGAAGTACTCTTATCAAAGAGGCAAATTTTAATCATGGCTTGGTTGAGCCCCAATTCTTCTGAAGGATCACTTTCTTTCCTGATCAACAAGAGGGTTAATATAATCTATCTTCTATATTGGTAAGTAAAATTCATACTTTAAAGCTAGTAGAGATATAGAGAAGGTAACTAGACCTAGTTTAACTAGTTGGAACCACCACTCCAAATGGAAAATAAGCTATTATAAGGCCCCAACCAGGTGGTCTCCCTTATAATGTTGAGGCAGCTAGACAACCAACATAAGATGTACATTCTTCATAGAAACAATGAGGGGCGGGAGGGGGGGGGATATTTTTATTGATCACTACTACATGCCAATTAAATAGTTGGTGTTTTGGATGGAATATGGGTTGATTCTAGCCATGGATATGCTAAGTCGTAGACTTCATACTTCATCCTTGAATTTTTCAGGCCATGTACCCTTCATATGCTTCATGGTTATTAAATCAGGTGGGATTTACATAACTCCTGACTCATTTTTGCGTGAGGCATGCCATCCCTACAACATAGCTAATTATTTACACTGAAATATTCTTTGAATCCTTGGGATTATAGGCATGTGCCTCAATATTTTATGGGGAGGACCATGTGATTGCCCACATTTTGGACATATATCTTTACCTGCATATTCTCCTCTACATAGAATAAAGTCATTTGGACATGCATGATATGGTATGTACTCAACACCCAACATTTTGAACAACTGATTTGTGTCTTTGCAACTACCCGACAAGACATTATCACTTAGATGAACCTTATCTTTGAATATCCTACAGTTGGTGGGAAATGTAATTGTATAGTGTTAATATTTAACATTCATAAAATTTACCATTTTTAATTTTCATTGTGTGACAAAATGTAAGGAAACTAATTGATCATGTAAGTCAATTACCTCAATATTACCAAGAAATATGCATTCGACATGCCAAACTTTTATTTCATGTTGTACAACAACATTTTTCTCCCCAACTGAGTAGACTTTGACTTACCACCAGGTCCAAAGAGAGGGGTGGTGGAAGCAGATTGTAGTATTTTGAATAAGGTATCAGTGATATGACAATCACCCCCTAGCTTATCATTCTAGAATGCATCTAACAACAGTGCCTCCATGGAAGTTGTATCCCATAAGTAATCATCCATACTAACTTCTATTCGATTGTCTCCATTACTAACTTATAATGAAGAACTATTATTGTTGCATTCATTCCTAAGTTCTGAATCTGGATGTTGTGGCAATTGAATAGGTGGTTGACTCAACCATTTTTTTTCATGCTTCTTCTCTAAGACTTTCTCTTAATGAAGGATTCTCTAGAGTTGATGTTGTAGTGGGGTGCTCTAGAATATAGTAGGTGGGTAACTCATCACCACTATAATCCTAATTTAAAAAACTATTGAACATGATTAGTACAATATCAATGATATTAGTAAGCATGTGAATGCAATTAGTTTTCTAAAATTAGATTATACCAAATAATTATTTCCATCATTGGTCGAGGATTGTAGATGGAATATGCCATGTTCCAATTGATAGGGTGAAGAGGCTATCCATTTTCATCTACCAACTGCTTCCGATGTTTTTGAATTGGAGGAAATTTTTCTTCATCTAGAATTGATTCTAAATCAGGTTCCTACAAATTTGGATACATGTTTATTCAAATTGACATGGATTAAAAATAAATAAAAATCATTTAGATAATAAAAATATAAATAAAATATGAACTTACTAGAGATGGAAAGGGAGAACTCCATAAGGACTTTGATCAACAATATGGAACGAGTTGGAATTTGAAGAATTGGCTATTTGATATTATTGAGGTTTTGTCCCTACATTTGAGAAAAATCAGAAATAAAATTTTATGTGCATATCTAAAATTAATCTTGAAAACCATATAACCACAATATGAATTTCAATACAATTTTCAAACCATTTTTCAAGAATAAGGCAACTTGAAGCAGAAAATGTATACTGTGAACTATTGTAATTTATGTTGATGCATCCTAAAGGAAAATTTGAGATTAATATCCAATTTTATGTGAAATTAAAATTTAAAATAGCTTTTAAACCCAATCGATGTGCTTATCAGAACAAAGTGCACTAATGCATTTAAAACTAACAGAACCGGGGTGTTCAAATAATACCTGCACCAGTTTTTGGCATTCCAAAAAAAAAAATTATCATGTCAGTGCTCTTCTAAAAAAACACACCGATTCATTTAAAAAAACACCAACATCATTATGCACCTTTTTTTCGATTTAAAAAAACCAAAACAAATAAAACCAACTCGGTGATTTTATAACAATTAGAGCATAAACGCTTTTAAATAGAAATTGCATCGTTGTGTTCACACCATTTTGGGATTTAAGAAAAAATTATATGTATCATGTCATTGCATTGAAAATGTTTGGCATCCCAACAATGTCGGTGCACTTTTTTTACAAATGCACCAGTGTGCTTGAATATTAAATGCACCGATGTGAAGAGAAATAGAAAAAAAAAACACGCAATTTCTTTTCTTTTTTGAAATTAAAAAATGAGCAACAATTGATTATTCGAAATCTAATGTCATAAAATATTTTAAATAGTAAAAAGTTATTCACCATTTCATTATTTTACCTGAAATTTCCAGTGGTTTATTTGCAAGAGACACATACTAGGAGCACTGTGTAGGAGCAAAATACTTTGGAGCTGTGGAACTATTTAGAAGATCGGAAGCTGAAAAGTATGGCGAGGTTGTAGCAACTATAACCACCCTCCAAAATTCTTCCTTAGCTTCATTTTGGAGCCTCCCTTACCGACCACCCTCAGCACCACGTCTTGCAGTGTCAAGGACATCAGCTTCAGCTATTTCATAGAGTCTTGTTAGCTTGTGCATGCAACTTTTGTCCACCTCCTTCACAGGTTGATTTTCAGACTTAGTGTCAGTTGAATTGCACAATTCTGGAGGGGAACCAGCCTTCCCTCCATAAATTGCACAAACCAAACTAGATACCCAACTGGGCTTCAGAATTGCGCAATTCTTCTTGACATTCTTCCTCTAAGAAATTGCGCAATTCATACCAAGACAATTGCTCAGCCCAGAAATTGCGCAATTCTGGGCAGTAGTCTCTTGTTTCTCCCAGAAATTGTGTAATCCCTATGGGACAGCCAGCTCTGCTTAGCCCGGGAATAGCATAGATTTTCATCCGAGGCTTGCACACTGATGCATGTCCCTTCAGGTTGACCGATTCCCTCCAGGACCGAGAAAAACTAATTTTCATGCATGAACTACTTTTCCCAAGGTAGCATGCAAAGGAATCCATATATTTAGGGATCTAGTTTTAGCAGCTGAAGGTTGAATGCAAGGATCATTTCATAAACCTCCCGCCAAGTGTCCTTTTCCTAAATTTGTGGCATGCGCGTCATAACCTCGATTTTATCAAAACTTATGAACTGCACACTGTAGAGCTCATTCCTCACATCGATCTTGCAGCTTTGACATCCCACATCGCATCTAGGATTCGTCAACACATTCAGCTCAGTTGTTTTGAGGTAAGCCCGCTTTGCATGTCTTGCATTGTGCTTCTATCATTTTCTTATGTTTCGGCTTATGTGAGTGTCGTCTACTTTATTTCAGTGAGCGCTTGTTGTTGTTTCAATGTATGTTACCTTATAGAAGCATTGTTTCAGTTTTCATTTGCATCTCACTGTTGTCACATGCATGACACTGTTTTTGCATCGACGGTCGCCGTTGTGGTGACTCGCTTCACACACATGCATGCTTTCCCATTTTTTGAATCCATCACTTGTTGTTTACATGCATGTTCATTCACTCTTGTTTACACTCACTATCATAATGCATTCAAACTTCTCATGTTTTCAGTCGCCCGTTCGCGGGTCCAGGCTACCTTGGTCCAGATCTTGTCCCGCCTGGCTAGCACTGCGCATGAAGCAAAGGCTCTGCCTTCCCTCCAGAAATTGTGTAATTCTATCCCAACATTAACCTCTAGGCTTGCATTGTGCAATTCTTAGAGGCAGTGTCATGTTGGCCCCAGAAACTACGCAATGCAGTTTGCAGGTTGCATGTCACTGCTAACTAAAATTGTGCATTATGCAATTTCAGTCCTCAACAGGATAGGCTAGATTGTGCATTGCACAGTTCTAGTAGTCAATCAGCCTCTTGATAGCCCAAACTATTTCTTTCCCAGTTTTGGTAGTCAGTCTCCCGACCTCCTAGCAGAAATTGCGCATCCTTCACGATCAATCACACAGGTACGTTGCAAGTCTGTCCTCAAGTTTGTTTTTCTTTTCAACTGACATATTACTTTCCATGAGTGTTGCTATGTCTCTAGGCATCAAAACTGTTTTTTTGTCTCTCAGCAGCACAAGTACAATGGCCTTCAATAGAGAAGAGTCAAAGCACATCATTGAGATCACGACGGGGATTGCATCCAAGAAATTGTCTATGAGATTTCCTACTTATGAAGACATGAAGTTGTTCATAGACAAGGAAATCAAGATGATATGGTAGCGACATCACGATGAGCAGCACTATTAGCAACACACCCACATGCAATGAATGTAAGTGGAAGGTGGTTGACAACATAGAGGTGAAGAAAAGTTGCGAGTTTAAAGCAAATCCACTCATGATGGAAGCAACTTTGGTGATTGAAGCTATGAGGCAACGAGGCAACAAGAGGGTCACGTGACGATAAAGAAAGGAATAGAGAAGGAGTTGCATGTGATGAAGAAGCAACTCAAGGAAGAATAGGAGCTACATAGATAAGATAACGAGTTGCAGTAGGAATAGGTACAGTAGGGGGGAAACATGCACAAACTAATGAAACTGTGCCTGTACAAGTTATAGATCCATCCCAGCAGTTGGCACAGAGTAGACAAGGTGAGCAGTGCTATTGATTACATGTAAGGGAATTTAGTAGCATGCATGTCATTGTGCACATGCATTCGATCCCTCCCTTTTGTCACACTCAATGAGGCGAAGACAAGAAGCAAATCCCACTAGAGTTGAACATCTATTCCAAAAAGTTGATGTGTATGGCCACCAACACATGTGAGGAGATGAGAGAAGACACTATGCATTAGTATGTTACTGGTTCGGCTACACCTAGGAAGACCATTTTTGCATGCTATCAGACGAGTTGGATAGAGGAGCCATATCAGTGTACCCAGATGCAACAGAGGCAAGAGTTCTCTTTCAATAAGATATCACCATTGAGCGCTTGGACACCACCACGGACCACCAAGCATGGCATCAGTTTTCCATGGTCGACCACCATGAGGGCGTTGATGAGTTGGTCATCTCAAATATGTCTAAGTCTTAGTGATGTCTTGCATGCCTTGCTGAGGTCATTTTTTCTCACATGGGTACATGTGCATTATAATGTAAAGTCATGTACAATGAAATTCCAAGTGTCGATAGTTGGACATAACAGTCATGTAGTAGGTGAAGTGTCATGCAGGCAGATGAAGAGTCACAAAGGGGAATGTATAGGGTCACCCCACCCTTTGCTATAAACAGAACCTCATAACTCATTGTATAGGCTTTTGGTCAACCAAGCTTCCAATAGGAGTATCTTAGAGAAAGCTTGGACAATATTGTAATGAGCCTTGGCTTCTCCTCTATGCAGAGCTAGTATATCTCTTTGGAGGAGTAGGTGGCAGTGACTATAACATTTCACTGTCAGAACTAGTGGTTATTTATGGTTGTTGTATGAATGAAACTTACACTTCTTAATATAACAGACCCAACACGTTTCATGCATATTTCATATTATATTTCAGCTATCTTGATTACTCTAAATGATATATGTATCTATTTGCTTACGCATGCATGTATGGCTTTTATGTATATGTTTTTATGAATATCACTGAAGTGTGTTGTTGGTTTAACCATCACTTTGGATTGCTAGCTTACTTGCCTTCCAGTTTTTTATGCATCTTTTTTCATGTGTTCCCTTCTTAAATTTGTGCTTTCACAGGTTTCCAAGGGGTGCACTCACCTCACCCTCCATGTTATAGAATTGCTCATGCACCTTCCTTAACATGTTTCATATGTCACACCCTTTCTACCAACAAGGACATCTTACTTTCCTCTGCACGCAACTATGGTCGAGGAAATACCGTACGACCCATTGCTGGAACTCCTACACCAAACGGTCTAAGGTCTAGTTGGGACTTCTTACCGGGGATATCCCTTGACATGTTGGCGGGTCTATCACTGTCAACATTTTGGTGCTAGAAGGAGGGCAAGATGACAAGATGAGTCCTCACATCTGTTTTGAATCTCTGAATATCTATCATGACTAAATATAGAGTTTCTTTGCTCGAAAAATCTATTCATTCTATTTCTCATCTTGTTGTAGAGATACACCATGCTTTCAATCACTTTAACCATAAATAACTCAACAAAGAAATTGTGGAATTACGAAAAGCACCCAATGAATCCGTTGAACAGTTTTACACACGCTTTTGTAATCCTACATACCAATTTCCCAAAGGTGAAATTGATTGGGAATTTCTTGATGGAAAATTTGAGTATCTTCTTTACATATATGGAAATCCACAATTCTTGAAATCATTAGAATCCCACTCAACATACTTTGATGATGGAGCTGCATAATCACATGCAGGCACAGTTGTTATCACAAGTGACTGTCCACCTTCACCTCATCAAACAACCCCGCCACCACAGAGTGATGTGGGAGATCATGCACACACATCTGTTGAATTGTCACATCCTCCCACCCCACCTTCTCTTGATATCTGCATAGATTTGGCTTGCAATTCTATTAGTTGTCATGTGTATTCATTCCCTCAACCCCTGTCCCCATGTTCTATTGACGCTTCAGATTGTATTGTCTTGTGCTCTTCCATTCCGGACTCCACATTTGTTGTGAATGAGGATCAAGTTGTTGACGGAGTTGGTGTTATGCAACCAACTTGTGCCATCGTTCATGATGAGTGTGTGTGGCAATACATAGAAGAACCCATAGTGAATGATTACTCCCTTCCATCCTTGCCTCACCCGCTCTATCTTGAAATCCCTTGTGATTTTGCCATAGTTGATTTCCCCTATGAAATCTCATTTCCAAATGTTTCTACTTCTGATCGTTCACAGGGCATGTTGGATGTCAGTCTGTCATTACACTACAGAGAGGACAAATATTCCTCTAAAAATTTATTCAATCTTTCATCTGTCATTTCTAAAAATACAAAGGGTGAGAATCCTTAATTCTCATCTACCCCTCTACACGATTCATCAAATCATGAGGATGCCGACAAACATCCTAAATTTTTTGATCTTGGTTGTCGTGATCTCTCCACTTCTTCATTTGATCACGATTTTGATTTGATTATTGTTAATCCATCTAAGACACTGGTCTATGATGATCTATCTGTCAACAAAGTCGAAACCCCGTAGACTCTCGAGGCACTTCAACCTGAGTTGAGGGTTATGTCAGGTCCTCGTTGTCTTGAGGTTGGTTTTTCTTTTGATTAGGAAATTGTTGCAACACGCAAGGATCATCATCACTCTCTACTTTGCATTAAAGATCAATCTAACACTCAAATTTCACTTCCTCCACTCGAACTACATGGTCCCATTGCTTATGCATTAGAGGAATATTACACAGCAAGCACACTTGGACAATGTAAGTGGTCTACCTTTCTCATGTTTGCTTGCATGTCACAGTAAAGAGAATGCATACACTCAACATCTACAGGCAGTGTAGCATAACACCATGGCAAGTCCATAGAGTGCATGTCATGCACTTTCACTCATTTTTATTATATGGACGCTTGTAAGATCATAGTGTGTCCATATCATCGTTATATCTTTCATACTTGTTGGTTTGCACAACTGTGATGTTTGCAAACCATGACTTCACCAACATGCATCGACCGATGTGTCGATCGCTACATTGGAAGTATTACTTCACGTGCGACAACCCATGCACTGTTAGCTTAGGAGTAGGAGTAGTGTTTGCTTTTGAGGTTTTTTCTTGCATGCATGTTTTCTTCTTTCTTTATGTGTTTTCATGCTTGCTTGATTGTTTTCTTACTTTCTTTGCATACACATGTGCTTCTACTTCTTGCTTTGCTTTTTTGTGTATTTCCTTGCTTATGTATGTAGGTTAGTTTTGCAAGGACCATTTGTGACTCTTGAAACAATCTGGGTGAAGTATAAGAGGACTTGTACATCTATCAAGACATGGTTATCTGTCTTTCTGCCTCTTATGTAAGAAATTGTTGTCTTCAGCCCATGATACATCAATGGAAAATACGTACTCTTCGAACTGATGCTTGGTGAAAACACAACGCTTGCGCACAAACTAGTATCACCTACTCTAGTCAGTTGTTTCTTGATAAATCCTTGTCATTTCAGTCAAGTAGAGTAAGGTGAGGGGGGAAACCTTAACAAGCACATCTGAGGTATATACAAACTACTTTTTTTTGGCATTATGATATAGGTGTTGTCCTTGATGGAAACTCACTCAAAGGTATGATACAGGTGTTGTCCTTGATGGCAACTCACTCAGATGATAGATCATAGTGCAACAGGTCAAGAGAAAGGTATACGCAGGTTAACCTTGATGAAAGTGTGTATAGACGTGGGTTATCAAAACAAAAGGCACGTATATGTACACACGCAGCTTCACATAAGGAAAGGTGTGTACATGTTGGAAAACTAAGTTTTGGTCCGTGGTATTTGGTCCATGGTATTTGGTCTGAAGTGTTGACCCCATGTATTGGGTCCAAGGTATTGGTCCTACATGTTTTTGGACCATGGTATTATGAGAGGCCTAATCCTATATAAGGAGAAGATCAATAGGCCAAGAGGGAAGTGAGCAAGTGATGAATATCTGATGAAGTGTGAGATCTAGCATGCAGGTTATGGGTTTGTGATGATTTGCTTGATCTGAACCAAGGATGCACCCATGTGGATGATGATGAATGATGGATTGGGATCTTAAGGATTGGAATGTTTTATCATTATATGGTTTGATCATGGATAGACTAGGTCTGAATTATTGACACATGTTTATTCTGTAAATGTTGTGTTATGGGTATAATTGATGTCTGGAATAGCTGCAAAGTTATAAGTTAGAATTTGTAGATCTATACGCGGGTTCGCTTTGGTAAAAGCACAAATACATGCAGTTTGGGTTCATCAGAGTCGCATATACACTATGAAGTATGATATTTTGAAGTTGCGGTTGGATCTAGTTGTTATTGCAAAGTTCTGTTGTCTGTTTTGTGTTTTGGTGACTGTGTTGTTGACAGAGTTTCAGTGTTTCAGCATTACGTGATTTAGAGATCAATGATGCAGGTGTAGTTGATGGATATATTGCAGTGGTGATTGATTTTCTACTTCAATGTTGTTGATGGGTCCAGTATGAAAATTGGATGAAACGTGGCCTTCAGATTATGGTGTTGTGCTTCAGGAGTATCCAGTATGAAAATTTATGAAACGTGGTCCCTGGAGGAAGAGAGAAGATCATAACCTTCGGTAGGTCGATGCCTACATATTGGTAAACATATCGGCCAGTACAAAAGCCAGGGGGTTGGAGCTCCCTTCCAGTAGTAGCCGGAAAACCAGTGAAGGTTGGAGCCTTCAGTAGGTCGGCGCCTATGTACTAGTAAATGGATTAGCTAGTACAAGAGCTAAGGGGGTTGTAGCTCCCTTCTAGTAGAAACCGGAGAATGAGAGAAGGTTGTAGCCTTCTGCAGGTAGAAGGCTGCATACTGGTATAAGACTGCACCAATACAGAACCATTGTAAAAAGAAGTTTCTTATTAAAAGAAGATAGAGACGAATTGCAGCAGGTGGTTTTGACCCACATTGGGTTTCCACCTTACATCTTGGTGTTCATGTGTGTTGCTTATGTGTGATGATCTGTTATGTTTTACTGCTCTTGTTTACTGTTCATATGGTTAATAATGTTCTGATGCACTCATTAAGGATCAACTAATTGAATCATAAGTTTACTGGATATACGCTTGTTGCATTACACATAGTTGTGTATACACACAGTTTGCCTTAACTGAAGTGGCGTATATGAATCTGAATATGGAAATGAAAAAGTTATATTGACTTGATAATACTAATTCACCCCCCCCTCTTAGTATTATTTCCAACACTTCTCTGAAGGAAAAATATCTTATGCTCTCAATAAGTTGGGATCCCACTTCTGCCTTTGAATTGAATAAGTTCTATGCACAGTGATGAAAAATGAAAAAAATGAAAATGTGAAAAATGTTTGAAAAAAATGAAAAATGAGGTGAAATGAGAGAGGCTTCCGGTGCATAGAGGTGATACAAGTAACTCCACCAGGGTACTAACCAGGCTTACTGGAAACAGAGAAATGCTTGTTTTACTGCGTGACTCCGCCAAGGTACTGTCTAGGACTACTGGTAGCAAAGAAATACCAGAATTGTGCAACCTTCACAATCAATCACACAGGTATGTTGCAAGTCAGTCCTCAAGTTTGTTTTTGTTTTCAAGTGACATATTGCTTTCCATTAGTGTTGCTATGTCTCCAGGCATAATAGGTGTTTGTCTATCTCTCAGCAACATAAGTACAATGGACTTCAGGAGAGCAGAGTCAAAGGACATCATTGAGAGCACAATGGGAGTTGTAGCCAAGAAGTGTCTATGAGCTTGCTTACTTATGAATACATCAAGTTGTTCATAGACAAGGACATGAAGATGATATGGTAGCAGCATCACAACGAGAAGCACCATCAGCAGTAGTAAAAGGTAGCACACCCGCATGCAACGGATGTAAGAGGAAGGTGGTTGACAACACAAAGGCAAAGAAAAGTTGTGAGTTCAAAGCAGATCAACTCATGAAGAAAGCAACTTTGGTGATTGAATCTACGAGGTAACGGTGCAACAAGAGGGTCATGCGAAGAAAAAGAAAGGAATAGAGAAGGAGTTGGAGGTGATGAAGTGACAACTCAAGGAAGAACAGGAGCTACACAGACAAGAGAAATAGTTGCAGTAGGAACAAGTACAAGAGGGGGAAACATGCACAGACTGATGAAATTGTGGTTCTACAAGTTATAGATCCATCACAGCAACTGACACATAGCAGAAAAGGGGAGCAATGTTATTGATCACCTACAATGAAATTCAACAGCATATGTGTCATTCTGTGCATGTATGCAATCCCTCCCTTTTGGCACACTCACTGAGGCAAAGACAAGAAGCAAATCCAACTGGAGCTGAACATGTATTCCGACAAGTTGATGCACACAGCCACCAAAACATGCTCGGACATTAGAGTAGACACTATGCATCAATATGTTGATGTCCGACCACACCCAAGACGACCATGTGCATGCTATCAGATGAGTTGGACAAAGGAGCCATATCAGTGTAGTTGGATGCAACAAAGGAAAGAGTTCGCTTTCAATAGGATATCACCATTGAGTGCTTGGACATTGCCACCAACCACCAAGCTTGGCATCAATTCGCCATGGTTGAACACCATGAGGATGTCGAGGAGTTGGTCATCTCACATATGTTCGAGTCTTAGTGATGTCTTGCATGTCTTGCTCAAGCCATTTTGTCTCACATGGATGCATGTGCATTGTAATGTAATGTCATGTACAATGAATGTGCAAGTGTCAATAGTTGGACGGAACAGTCGTGTAGTAGGTGAAGAGTCATGAGGGTAGATGAAGAATCACAAAGGGGAATGTCAAGGGCCACCCCACCCTTTTCTATAAATAGAACCTCATAACTCATTGGATAGGATTTTGGTAAGCCAACCTTCCAAAAGGAGTATCTTAGAGAAATCTTGGATAGTATTGTAACGAGCCTTGGCTTCTCAACTATGCAGAGCTAGTATATCTCTTTGAAGGAGTAAGCGGAAATGACTGTAATGTTCCATTGTCGGAACTAGTGGTTGGTCATGGTTGTATTGTATGATTGGAACTTACACTTCTTAATATAATAGATCCGATAAATTTCATGCATATGTTGTATTGTATTCCAGCTATCTTGTTTACTCTAAATGATATATTTATCTTACACATGCATGTAGGGCTTTTCTGTATATGTATGTATGGATCTTACTGAAATGTGTTGTTGGTTTAACCATCACTTTGGATTGATAGCTTACTTGCCATCCAATTTTTATGCATCTTTTCTTGTGTGTTCCCTTCTTAAATTTGTGCTTTCACAGGTTTCTAAGGGGTGCACTCACCTCACCCTATGCATGTTAGAACCGCTCATGCAACTTGCTTGACTTGTTGCATATGTCACACCCTTGATACCAACAAGGACATCTTACTTACCTCTGTGTGCAACCATGGTCAAGGTGATATTGTACAACCCATTGCTATAACTCCTACACCAAATGGTCTAATGTCTAGTTGGGACTTCTTACCAGTGAGATCCCTTGACATGTTAGTGGGTCCAACACTGTCAACATTTTGGTGCTAGAAGGAGGACTAGATGACAAGCTAAATCCTCACATCTTTTTTGAATCTCTACATATCTATCATGACTAATTACAAAGTTTCTCTTCCAAAGTGTATGTCTTATGGAAATTACTTTATTATCTCGGAAAAGCTCTTGAATAACTTGTCACATAAAACATACGATGGTGGAGGCTACGTAACCTTTGTTAGGCATGTGATCCACATTGTAGGCTCATGTGAAAGACATGGAATATTTGAATATTACATGACCTACGTGTTATTCATCCACACGCTTCTAGGGAAACCAATGCACTAGTGTGCCAGGCTGCTCAAAAAATCTATTCATTCTCTTTCTCATTTGGTTTCAGAGATAGATTGTGCTTTCAATCACTTTAATCATAAAGCAGTCAACAAAAAATTTATGGAATTATGAAAAGCACCTGATGATTTTTTTGAACAGTTTCACACACGCTTTTGTAATCTTTCATACCAATTTCTCGAAGATGAAGTTTATTGGGAATTTCTCGATGGAAAATTTGAGTAGCTTCTTTACCTACTCAGCATACCTTGATGATGGAGTTGCACAATCATAAGCAGGCACAGTTGCTGTCACAAGTGATTGTCTGCCTTCACCTCACCGAACAATGCCACCACCCGCAGAGTGATGTGGGAGATCATGCACACACATCTGTTGAACTGTCACATTCTCCCACCCCACATGCTCTTGAAATTTGTGCATATTTGGCTTGCAAGCCTGTTGGTTATCATGTGGATTCATTCCCTCAACCTCTGTCCCTGCATTATGTTGATCCTCTGGATTGTACTATCTTGCCCTCTTCCATTCCGAACTCCACACCTACTCTGAATGAGGATCAAGTTGTCGATGGAGCAGGTGTTATGAAACCAACCTGCACCATCATTCATGATGAGTGTGTGTGGGAATCCAAAGAAGAACCTGCGTTGTAGGATTACTCCCTTCCATCCATGCCTCACCCACTCTATACTGACATCCCTTATGATTCTGCCACTATTGATTTCCCCTATGAAAACTCATTTCAGGATGTTTTTATTTTCGATCATTCACAGGACGCATCTTCCTTTAAAAATCTGTCCAATCTGTCTTCTGTCATTTCTGAAAACATAGAGGGTGAGCATCCTTGCTTCTCATATAACCCTTTGCGCAATTCATCAAATCATGAGGGTGCTGACAAACATCTTGAATTTTCTAATTTTTTTTATTATGATCTCTCTACTTCTTCATCTGATCACAATGTTGATCCAATCATTGTTAATATGTCTAAGATATTGGTCTATGATGATCTATCTGTCGATGAAGTCCAAACCCTGCAAACTATCGAGGCACTTCAACCCGAGCTTATGGTTATGTCAGGTCCTCATCGTCTTGAGGTTGGTTTCGCTTTTGATTAGGAAATTGTTACAACACGTAAGGCTCCTCATCACTCTCTGCTTTATGTTCAAGATCAATCTAACACTAAGATTTCACTTCCTCCACTCGAACTACATGATCCCATCGCTCATGCATTGGAGGAATCTTGTACAACAAGCACACTTGCACAATGTAAGTGGTCTACCTTTCTCACATTTTCTTGCATGTAATCATCAAGAGAATGCATACACTCAACATCTGCATGCAGTTTAGCACAACACCATGGCTAGTCCATAGAGTGTCTGTCATGCGATTTCACTCATTTTTGTCCTATGGACGCTTGTAAGCTTGGATTCTGTCTGTCTTCATCGTTATATCTTCCATTATTTTTGGTTTGCATAACTGTGATGTTTGCAAACCATGCCTTCCCAACATGGGTCGACTAATGCGCTAATGGTTGTATTGGAAGTATCACTTCATGTGAGACGACCCATGCACTGTTAACTTAGGATTAGGAGTATTGTTTTCTTTTGAGTTGCTTGTTTGGATGCATGTTTGCTTCTTTCTTTCTGTGTTTTCTTGCTTGCATGTTTGTTTGCTTACAAAATTTTCATACACATTTTCTTTTGCTTCTTGCTTTGATTTTTGGTTTGTTTTCTTGTTTATGTCTGTAGGTTAGTTTCACATGGACCGTGTGCGACTCTTGAAACAATATGGGTGAAGTAAAAGAGGATTTGTACAACTATCAATACTTGGTTATCTATCATCCTGCCTCTTATGTAGGAACTTGTTGTCTTCAGTCCATGATACATCAATGGAAAATACGTACTCTTTGAAGTGAAGCTTGGTGAAAACAAAATGCTTGCACGTGAACTAGTATCACCTACTCTAGTTGGTTGTTTTTGGGTTAATCCTTCTCAGCGCAGTTAAGTAGAGTAAGGTGAGAGGGAAAACATTAACAAGAACATCAAAGGTATATACAAAATACTTCTCTGAAGGAACAACCTCTTCTACGCTCAATAAGTCAAGATCTCTCTTCCACCTCTAAAATGAATAAGTGCTATGCACAATTATGAAAAAATGAAAATTTGAATATGTTTGAAAAAAATGAAAAATGAATAAGGCAAAAGGAGAGAAAGGCTTCTTGCACAGAGAGGTGATACAAGTAACTATGCCAGGGTACTAACCAAGCTCGCTGGTAGCAGAGAAATGCTTATGTTCCTGCATGAATCCATCAGGGTATTGTCCAAGCCTGCTCGCAACAGAGCAACACCAGAGATGAAACTAAAACTCTGATGATCATATGAATTGTGCACCAATATACCCCTCATCTCCAATTGAAACAATTTTTTGGGCTTGGCTTGGAATGTGTTTGAACTGGCCAAGAGCCTAGTAGATGCTACATCTTACAATCAAGCAAGTATGGAAACCAATACAAACAAAGAACTGAAGAATACTTTTGGAGGTGTTAGACTCTATTTTCATGAACAAGGTCCATTTAGAGAGTTGGAGTTCTACCAATGTGTTTCCAAGTGTTGTAGAAACTATAACTACCCTCCAAAATTTTACCTTAGCTTTGTTTTGGAGCCTCCCTACCGACCATCCTCAACAACGTGTATTGCTCTGTCAAGCACATCACCTTCAGCTATTTCATAGAGTCTTGTCAGTGTGTGCATGCAAGTTTGTTCCACCTCCTTCATAGGATAATTTCCAAACTGAGTGTGAGTTGTTGGTTGAGCAACTCCCTCTAGGAATTACACAATTATGGAGGGGATGTTATAGACATATTTGGGCACTGCAACCCCAATCATATATGTCCATAAACCAAGGGCTTCCAAGTCCATAAAGGTGTTGTTTCATACCTGTCATGCGGAAAGAGTTAATCTTGCGGACAAAATCAACCTCCCTAGAAGCCTAAGACTTTCTAGTGACAAACAAGACAATTAAGAGAAATCCTTCTCTAAACATGCATTTATCACATGAGAAATCAAGTGTTTTAGATATTACCTGTAGTCCAACGTTGTTGTAGTAGTCCAAGCCTCGTCGATCCGGATGATCTCCTCCTTCACTTCGAAACCTGCATTCACTAACAATCAAACGATTACATAGCACCTGAATATCCCATAAAATAAAACATATTCAACATATAGACCAAGGAGTAGATGAAACAACTCATTAATAACAAATTGTTGAGAAGAATGGACTTATTTGTATTAATAGGAAACAAAAGAAACCATTACAACCTGAGCCTTGGTGTTGTGCAAGTTCCTCCCAGGGTCCAGCAAGAGTTTTCCTTTACTTTGATAAGCTCACCCACTTCCAAATGAAACAAGAAAGGATGGTAATCTCTCCTCACAAGCTTCTACAAGGAAGTCCTAATTCCAGCAGCATCTACCCTTTGGAATGTTCAGCTTTCAACCTCCCCTCCTCTGGCCCAATGCCTGTATTTATAGTGTTCTAGAGGAAGTTAATCAGGTCCAACATCAATGGGATACTCCCCTCTTTTGGATGGGGTAGCTCCTCCCTTGATGGGATAAGTTCCTCTTCATAGGGATGCATGAACCATCTGGAGGCGCTCAATACACGTCAAACAATCTTCTAGAATGC